>JANLJB010000104.1:28255-58637 GCA_026212285.1 Bursera cuneata
AATACAAGAAATAGTAGCTAATTCAAAAAAAAAAAAAAAAAAACTAAAACAAAAGAAAAGAAAAAGAAGAACAAAGGGTTAAAAAGACAGAAAGCATCAAGAAATTTGTCTGCACACTGGAACTGAATAAAGACACAAATAACATTATGCTGTTTCATCAACAATTCTACTTGATATATTGACACTATCATTATAGTAGTTTGAATTTAGTTACAGATAGAAGTACAGAAATAAATTACAAAAATATTTTAAGAGTAAAATCCCCAAATTTTCAGGAATAAATTGTTATCAGCCGCCACAAATTTTTGTAGAAATCTGATAAAATGTGCAAATGTAGAAGACCACATTTACTATATAAGCTGGAAACACCTGAATGTTTGTAGAAGATTCAAACAATTAATTTCTGGGAAACTCTTTGTCATCAAAATAACTCTTAACTAATAGAGACCCAAATTCACTGAGAAGTGATTGAATAAAAGTGCCCAAATTTCAAGCACTAAAATTTGGAAGGAAATCACACAACAGCAGTTCATATATTAGTAAATAAAATGCAGAAATTGTTATTGCAGAGAAGTAGATAGAAGCAGTCTCAGTGCAGAATTATCAACAAGTCAGCCTCAACAGAGTTATGAACTTTAAACAACATATCCAAGTAATACACATACCACTTCTCTGTCCGTCAATCTTTAATACACATTATTGATTTGATGAGCACAGGATGCATGAAAATGAACAGAAGTCAAGTTAGTGTACTATATTCATTATGCTTGAAGAAAAGAAAATGAAAAGAGACAAAAACTTGAAAAAGAATTAAAGAGAACAAACCAATAGGTACCTTCTTATCATTCTGCGTAAATAATATGCATCCATGTGTTCTGACAAATTAGACATTATGTCCGACCTCCACCAAAAGTTAACAGCAATAGTTAAATCATCACTATCTATTTGGTGGAACCTGCAAAAAAATTAGAACAATCAACTAACCTGATGATTGTCAATATATGATAAAGTCATAATGAAAAATTTCTTAAATTAAATAAAATACCCAATGAGAAACCATAAAATAACTAGTTACATATTTTCAACCAATGAAAGCTAATGACCATACAACAAATGAGCAGCACACTGAAACAATTAAGTTAATTTCCACCTTAGGCTCCATTGCATAACCAAGCAAGAATTCACACTGTTTTGTCAACAACTATAAAATACAGCTAAATGATAATATGCAGTGCATACATGTTTTGCTCATTCAAAATAAATAAACGATAGAACAAAATTACTGAAACGACCTAAGTAAATCAAACAAGCGCTGCTCATTTTGTTGTGGAATGTACCCAAAGATTTACTTAAGCTTATCATAGTCAATATCAATTGCTTCAGCAGCCACCAAACATGGACAAACCACACATCATGTCATTGCTAAAAATTACTATTATTATATCCAATTACATGCTATGATTGTTACAAATCAAATAAGTATGAGAATAAGGAATCATATTCATCAGAACACTGTATATAAACAATGGAAGGATTTACTGGAGAATGAAGCATGGAACACATATGACAAAATCAGATCTATATTAGAAGAAAAAAAGTAAATGCTCATAACAGCAATCTTGTCATAATCATGAGAGTATAACCTTACCAGCCTTCAGGAATGAAAAGTGCATCACCTGCATGAAGGATAACCTTCTGAGCATACTCCATAGAACGCTCTGCTCTTGGATAAATTGAAAAATTAGGATTTTCTAAAGCAATAGAACTGCCAAAGAAGAAAGGAAAAGTGAAATAAGAAGATTAATTACTCCAAGAACATAAGTCCAAAAGTCATCCAATTAGCAATGCAAGAATTGGAATCAACATAATTCCATACTCTTTATGGGAAAGAAAGAAAGGCAGCTGAGTTCCTAATACTGATAAATAAAGTAGAATACCTATGATTTGAGGCCTCGCCATATATGGGCATTGGGTATAGCATAGGAGAAGCTGAAGGAGGCCATAAGACAACTGTGAAGCAAAAAAGTTTATCAAAAGATTCAAAACCTGGTTCTGGTGTAACTAATTTTAGGAAACTAATTCTCAGCTTCAAGCAAAAACCATTGTTGGAAATCCAATCCACCAAAAACTTTAATCTATTAAGGGGACAACCCAGCAACAGTATAATAAGTAGACATACCAAATCCTAAATTTAACCAAACACAAAAAATCATAATGTACAAGAAATAAAAAAATCATTTAGAAAAAGATTAGGCATACAAGACAAAAGCTTCGGAGAGCCACAGGTTCAACCAACTTCACCTTGTTTGCAGCCACCAACTATACATAGTAGATTATGGTGTGGATCATAGTGAGTACTTGATTTAGCTTGAGCACTGTTCATCCATAGATTGATAGAAGCCATCACTTTTGTCTTCAAAAATGCGGGCTGTGCAGATTAAGCAATAAAGTGAAATAATAGTAAAAAGAATTGTAATGAGATGAAGGTATCTTTTCAAGCAATATATTAAACAACAAAAATTACGGAGACAAACATATAAACCTTTTGAATGTCTTCCTTCAGAGTTTCCAGTTGAACTCTTTCTTCATTCTCAGTATTCAATATTGGCACCTGAAATATTCCATATTTCTTTAAGAATTCCAGCAGACAAACAAATACTCTAATATTGACACAATCGTGGCCAGAACAGCATTAAACAAGTGAACACATATATTTATAAAACAACAAAAGAGAGATATATCCAACATCTTAAAGTATTTAGATAGGAACCTGTGCTAAATAAATTTGTTGAGGAGCAACATCCCCAAAAGGCAAACAAGGTTCCTCTGTCTCAGACCCTGCTAGCTGATGCCTTTCTGGTTCAACATAATCATCACGACCATCATCCATGTTCTGCTTCTGTCGCTTGCAAAAACCAATAAAGGTAGAAAACGGTAATGGAACCTACCATAGAATCCAAAAATAAAATGAATGCGCCTATTCATAATGTCATCCAAGAGAAGAAGCATCTCAAAGCTCCACGCACACATAAAAAACTTTGACAAAGTTATACGGCCTCACCCTCTCGTGGCTTCTAATATCACCATAAAAGACTGGTGCATTCCTGGACAGCATAGCCTCCACAGTGAACGACCCTACCCGTTCCTAAAATTGATTTCCATTTATGAACATGAGAAAGAAAAATACTAAGTTAAGCTTCAAACAAAGCAACAATTCAACTTATCACCAAATGTAGGAAAAAAGAGAGAGTAAAATCTAGGGTTTATATTTGACCTAACAAGTTAATCAATATCTTTCACATAAATTCCTGAAAACAGGAAAAGCGTTTCCGAAATGTGAGTAAACTAAAACCGGCATTTAGTGATTCAGACCTGCAAATAGTCGAGGCCGCCTTTACTCGTGTTCCACTTGGAGAAAGCTTTCCAGTCCTTAACGCTTCCCTTAAACACCTTTAATTTTAAAGAATAAAGGAGAGAAGTGAATTTTCTAGGAAAACAAACAGAGAAGAGAAAAGCGGGAAAAGAATACTATCTTTGAGAGTTGATGAGATTACAGCGGGTACGTTTCTGGACTCAATCTCCGACACAAATTCAGTCGCGGAAGGAATTTGATCGAATTCGAAGCTTCGAATTTCAGTAGACTCTTCCATTTCTTTTCGTTGCTGCGTACAAACAACAAACAATATTCTATTCAAACATCCAACGGATTATTGGTTTTGTTGGCTTTGATTGATCGAAGTTAAACGGGTCGGTTATTAATTCTCAATCCATCAATTTGACGCGCCAAGGGTTCAGAATTTGGGGTGTCCGATTGGGCTTGCATGGGCCCACTGATTGACTACTTATATGGGCTGGTAATGTTTATGCCCAATAGCTATAAAAATAATCAGCCCACATGTTTCTGTATTTTCTTGAATAAATACATGGGAAAGTAATATAATGGTGTAGGCTTTAAATTATCCTATTTTATTTAAGAACCCTCTTTCATTTCAAATTATGTTTATGGGGTTAAATTGAAACAGCCCCTGATGTTTGCGAATTCATTAACCGGAAATGCAGTTTTGACATTTTTATTTAGTGACCCTCTCAATTTTTTTAATTAATTGCTGTTAGTTTTAAAGAGAAATTAATTAATTTTTAACCTTTAAGTAATACCATTTCCAAAACTTATCCCAAATTTCATCCTAAATAGTGGGCCGAAATGATGGAATTTTATTTAATAAATGATGAAATAATGATGTAACGGCATCACTCGAGTCCATCATTTGTGATATAATTTATGATCAATTTTTAGAAAAGTAGCATTAAGTTGAACTGGTTTTTTGGTAATTTAAGTTGAAATAATTTGATTGATGATGATGAAAGATTGAAGCTTGAATAATAATTAAGATTTAAAAATTTTGGGATAAATGATTTAGGGTTTCTCATTTATTCTTCTTTATAATGGAAATAACTTTATTAATTTGAGATGAAAATACATGAGTTACTATAAGGTTTATGCACTTCCAAGTTCTATTAGCACTATTGGCTCCGTAAACACCTGCCATTATAAGATTGAATTACCGAACTTCCTGCCTTCATTATTTCTCACATTGCCGACTGTGTCTCACGTAAACATAAGATCTTTGAACGAGATTCAAAAACAATCATTTATTTCTCTCCGCATAAAAGGTTATGATAAACAATAAATAAGAAGTTGCGAAAAAATCAACTGAAACAATTATGAGGCTTCGATCTGCGGAAATTTGTCTAATATTAGCATTTATTCTTAGCTTTATCCGCCATGTATCAGCTCTTTCCGTAACTGTAAACGACATAGAATGTGTAGCCGAGGACGTTTTGCACGAAGGTGATACCGTTTCTGGAAATTTTGTCGTCATAGATCATGAAATTTTCTGGAGCTCGGATCATCCTGGAATTGAACTCACAGTAAACTCTCTATAATAATCTTCTGTTTCTCTTCTTCTGATCAATACTTGATATGTGTATGCGGGATTTCCTGAATGCTTTAAAGTTTCTCTTGTAATCTTTGTTTGAGTAATATAGATCTTCATTTTTTAATGAAAAGCATAATGCAGGTGACAGGCCCTAAGGGTAACGTTGTGCATTATCTAAAGGGTACATCAGGGGACAAGTTTGAGTTCAAGGCCGCCGAAACTGGAACATACCAATTCTGCTTTCACAATCCTCATTCAACTCCAGAAGTTGTATCTTTCCACATTCATGTTGGCCATATCCCAAATGAGCATGACTTGGCTAAAGATGGTGAGGTCAAAATCATATTTTCTGGTCTTCTAGTTCTCATTATATATTTTCACTTTACCAGTAGGTTGTTCTGTTAGTGGCAATATGCAGAAATCTCAATCTCCATGCACTCATTTTACCTTGACAGTTGATATTAGCATAACATTATCCTGCTTAATTAGTTGTACTTGTGCAGAACATTTGGACCCTATCTATGTTAAGATTGCCGAGCTGAGAGAGGCCCTCGAATCTGTCACTGCAGAGCAAAAATATCTGAAAGCTCGTGATGCTCGACATCGTTACAGTTAGTCGATGAATCTCTTGCTCTCCCCTTCAAGTGTCTTTACATCTATAAATATAACTGCTTGAACATTATTTACTTCGCTCACACCTTACTGATCTTGCACATCTGTTGAAATTGCAGCCAATATGAGCACCAGGAAACGGGTTACCTTCTACACCATCTCAGAGTACTTCTTGTTGGCGGGTGCAAGTACACTTCAAGTGGTTTACATTCGTCGTCTGTTCAGCAGAACAGCTGCTTATGGTAGAGTTTGACTTTAAACTACCAACAAAATTTTGAGCCCTAATGGCCCTGGTTAGAGAGACCTGTTTAAATATTAATTAGCTTCCTCTAGGGGTTACCTACATGTACTTTTTTTTTTTTCCGATTGAATCTATATGTATGAGGTGGGGTTGTTCATAATCCTCAAATTTTCTATAAATTGGATGATTGTTTTCCAAGTTCATTGATGTTGCAGTTTTCGACGACTTAAATGGGTAGAAAGTTTGAGCATCTGTAACCCAACCACTCTACAAAACGACGCACAGAAAAGGCTATTATGATTGACACGTTCTCTGTGCATTCGTTCGAGGGGCAGGTGAGAGCGAGACTCTAGCTAGCTTCNTTCACTTTCACACCTTCAAATCTTATGTATTGGTAAAGAAAAGAAATGAATGTTTCCATCGTGCGAGAATCATGTCTTTCTTGATTTCTAATCATGATTTTTTGAGGCAAGGAAATGATGCCTCGTATACTTCAATAGCTACCCAATCAACTTGTCTCGTCTCCCGGTTTTGTTTGGTTAACTACTGCATGGTAAAAATCAGCTCCTTTTACTGCTAGAGAATTGCTTGGTAAGCTTNTAAGGATTTTAGCTTGGAAGTGCTTTTGTAATTGACTTTTAAAGAATGTGTCTCGTGCCCTTGAATATTATCAAATGGACTTAAAAGTTGACCATTTCACGAAGCTTCATTATATTATCTTAATCGTTCCAATTCGACTCGACTGATTCTCAAAATTCGAGCTCGATACTTTCCATAGTTGAACATACTATTCAAAACAATTGGCTGCTAGAGGACTACAATATTAAATTGAGTACTGTTCCGATTAATTAAGATTGCCCATCAATTAATCCTCACATCATCGACTATGCAAAGTTACCCATTTCAATATTTGGGTCAATACTTACGCCAACCCATCTTCAATGATATCATCATTCGATCGTGACTCTTTGCCTGTCAAAAACTCTCGAGTGGACGAAGCAAAATTTTCTTTAACCACTGTTTAAAAATAAATATTGTGTTGGAATTTTTTTTGTTTTTTAGTATTTAAATCCCACTAGTCTATGCTTTCAACGCTAATCAATTGCCACGTAACCCTAATGGGAAAACACCCAACAAGGAAAAGAATGGGTTGCGTAAAGATCCATGGCACCGTCGTAGGAAGATTAGAAGGAATTAGAAACAAAGATAATCAAGTTCTATTTTGAAGTTTGAAACGATCAAGCCACCGATAATGNAGGAAATATAATATATTCGGAGAATTTAATCGGGGAAATTATAATAACCCCGCAATTAAATTTGAAGAAAACACTTAACCCCATATTTTTACTAAATTAACACTTACCCCCCAAATACCCTTAAAAAACTAACACTTACTCCCCAAATATTTGGGGGGTAAATGTTAGTTTTGAGAAAACAGTGATAATTTTCTAGGGGATAAATGTTAGTTTAGTAAAAATATGGGGTTAAGTATTTTCTTGAAATCTAATTGGGGGTCAGAGTAAATTCCCCGAATTTAATCTAATTTAATAAACGATAATAATGTGGGAAAGAATTGAATTCAAAAGTTCGAAAATGCGATTCGGAATAANGATAAAGCCCATTCCTTGCTCCCTTTAGGCCGCAACTCTCGCGGGCTCTCACGTTTGAACAATCAGAACTGTGGGGACCACTTTCACGCGCTTTGTAAAATGGTGGGGCTCACCGCAAGCAATTATCTATTTTTCCTTTTCATTATCTATTGCCACGTCGATATTTAATGGTTTAAGGGGATAGGCCAGTCCGCTTGAATTGAATGGTTCACCGTCTTGTCAGTAATAATTATTATCCAATGTGAAATTGATTTAAAAAATTAAGTTAATTGTAATAATTTTGAACTATTCTTTGCCTCTCTCATTGCAGAAACAAACAAACAAAAATTTTTTTTTTTTTTTTTGGCAAAATTTTGAGAGTCCCGGACGAACCTGATCCTGGACTTAATACAATAGTCGTCCAACGGATAATATTTTATCTTTAGTGTGTAATATTCTTTTATCAAGGCAACACGTCAACACATCGCCGCAAAAGCCCAGTTACAGCCAAGCCAAGACAACATCACGGCACGGGAATGGCGGGGACTACCATTTAATAATCCACGCAAATTAGTGAGGCGGAGCATGGAGCCTTACAGGCAAACCTCATTTCATTTGTCACGTTATTGAAAGAGAACATTTGTCCGCCAAATCTCCTTATTCGGACCATAAAATAAGCCATTATTACGTACATAAAGAACTTTGTGTATAATTTTAAAGAAATCGCAACCAACGTACCGTATCAACTCAATTTCACAGTTGATTTATGTAATGTTAATCACACCAATTTCATTGTAAATTAATATTTGTTTACATATTTGACTATGTGTAATGCTTCGCGTACTGTGGTAGCGAAATGCGTTAGGCAATTTGGCACTCTTTCATATGGGCATTGGTATCAAATTGACGACTTCTTAGTTACAGGACTCGTTCTTGACCTACCCCGCTCTCTGTTGATCAATTCAGTGAAAATTAAGAAAAGCAACCTGCGCAGTGCATGTTGACTTCTTCGTTTATGCTTCCGTTTCTATATTGTACTTTATCTACCAGTAACATGGAAATTACTTGGGCCTGAGGTTATCTAACTTGGATTAGGTCTCATGTCAGTCTCAATTTGACCCAATTAACCATAGCTTCGCTAGATGATGTTCACTTGGAGATACCCCACTTCAGAAAAAAATTATTTACCTTTTACATAATTGAATCTCTTAGCCATGAACTGAAATTTTTATTTAATTGCATTAATGGAATTTTAATTTTAATTATTTTTGTTTTCTTATAATTGGATTAAGTCTAGGATGATATTTTAAATATAATTAATTTCCTGTAATTTTATAATTAATAAACTATTTATAGGATGTAAAATAGTATCACTCTTAGTTATATGACAAACGCCAAGGCTTTTTTAGTATAGAATTTGTAAAGCTTTTAGAAATTTGTGAGTAGTATCACTTTAAGATGGCTACATGATATGCCTTTGTCATTAAGGAACAGGCAAGAGTTACATCAATGTTGTGCGTTTGAATGCTAAAGCAAGTAACCGTTATATGTTGATTTAAAAATTACAAAAGAAATGAAGAAAAAATAAAAAAGCGCTAAAGCGGACTTAGGACACACCCTAAAGGGCCTAAACTCTCATGTCCTAACACCGGCTTTATGTTCGAAATCAAAGTGGGGTTCCAGTTCGGAGGAGGCAATCACGTCTTGGCCCGTCAATCTCGAGGCTCCACGTGGAAGGTGTAGGCGTCGTGGATCCCATGCTGACGTGGCCGAGGACAGTGCGAACAACAAAGAAGGGGTTTTAAGGAGAAAATAATCCAAGATTGTCTTAAGTTGAGAACGAGAAACAAGGCGCGGAGAGGCCGTCCTAAAACAGCAGAGAAGGAAGATAGAGAGAGAAAGAAAGAAAGAAGTTTGCTTTGTTTCTCTTCATAATTATTTCGCCTTTCTTTCCCAACCGAAGTCGCCTTGCAGCGTGTTAGCTCTCCTCTTTTTTAGGGTTCGTAAAGCCTTCCCTGACAAAAAAGAGAAAAAAAATTCAAAAATTAAAAAAAAAAATCCATTCCAGGATAAGAAAAAAATTAAAAAAGAAAATAAAACACAGAGAAGAGAAGAGCTGCGAACACAGATCAGACACCGAGAAATTAAAAATATACTCCGATCGAGCATTTGTATACATTTCCAAGTGTATTTAATCCGTTGATAGGAGATTTGCAGTATTGTTGGTGGATAAATTATTTGGTGTTTGATTGGCAACGAAGAGATAGATTAGAAGAAACCGAAGTTGGGATGAGATCCTTCTAGATTCGTTCTAGAAGGTTGGGATCTGGTGAGAGAGGTGATTTCAGTTAATCGTCGGATGAGAGAAGAAGCGCATCGGGAGGGAAAACGATGAAATGGGTATCACTGCTTAAGGACATCAAGGAAAAGGTCGGTTTAGCTCAATCTCCTTCAGCTACTTCCACCACTCCAGCCACTGCTTCATCTTCTTCCTCTTCTTTTAATCGCGATTACAATGCCTCCTCAACTCTTCAGGACTACGCTTTATCTCCTGCAAGGTTCACTTTTTACTCTTCTTTTCTTCTCTGCTTTTTTTTTTTAATTTTTTAAATTGGTTTTTTGTTTTTTTGTTTTCTTTTGTAGTAGATGATTAATTTTTGACAGCTGCTACGTTTTCTATTAGTGCATTTGCTTTCCCTTTTTCTTTCGTTGATGTTATATGCGTTGACCGTGCTTAACATTAATCTCTCTTGAATTTATTCATATATATATATATACATTTATGTGTTTTACTGCTTAAATATACCTTTTATAGTTATGAAAATTAGATATAATTCGTATATGAGCTTCATAGCTTCTTCTGAAGTAGAATCTAGGTAGAGATGATTCGTTGTTTTTATGGTTTCAACATTTTGTTATGTATCAAGTACCAACAACGTTAAATTAGTGTCTAATAGCTCTGCCGTACCGTTTTGTTGTCCTGTTAAATGATGGGGTGTTCACTTGTCACTTGGAAGATGCCCAATTAATCTTTGTAGGGTATTACTGTTCTTTAAAAATATCAAAAGTAGATACGAGAAGCAATCCATCAGGTGCTGCTTTGATTGAATTTGGACAAATCTTTTCTATGTGAGAATAGTCAAGTAGCTAAAATTTTTAATTTAAATTGTAACTTCAAGCTTAAGAAATTTTTATTATGCTATGTGATTCTGAAGGTTAATTTTGCAGTGAGTTTAGGTAAAAGATATGAGGTTTTAAAATATTACTAATGGTTAATTTTAGATATGTAAGATCTTTTTGGCATTTGATGGATCAAGTTAAAGGACCTAGAATCAACATCTTGGAATTCCATATTTCTAGTGAATCTGTTGCGTGTTTTTTCTTTGAAATTGTAGGAGAAAAAATCAAGATTTATCTCCATTTATTTTGTGTTGGATTTTGGTGCAAGGATGGAATATAATTTTTGTTTGTTGGCTGATCAATGACTTTAAGGAGATGGCTTGGTTGTTAGTCTGAAGCAATTTGACATTCTGCAGTTAGAGAAGTAATAATTAGTCATATCAGGCTTCTAGTGAAGGTTAGCATTCAGGTCTTTTGGATATTGATGTTTTTTGTTTTTGTTCATTGAATAGTTTGGCTGATTTTATAAAATAAAATTACAGTGAAATAAAGAATATACACTACAAGAAATATAAGAAATCTGATCAACTTGGCTATCCCTTTGGGCACAGGTTTTTTTGATTAAAAGTTCAGTTTTAATAAGAAAACACTGTATATTAATGAAGAGCAACGTTAAAAACGTAAGAAATATCTATAAATCACAAATATAAATCATATATAAAACGTACATTGAGAGGGTTTGGGGAGGGAGTAGGATCCAATTCCTGGTGCAATGACATGGATCATTAACCTGTCCCAGCATAAGCAATTGCATTGGGCCTAGGCCTACAGGTTTTCTCCCATCACTTGCTCCTTTTTATTTTTTATATATTTTTTTTCTTGTGGGGTGGGGGGCAGAAGGGGTACAAAATGCTGTAATGTTATAAGGTTGGTCTATTATCCCTGATATGTCCACTGTTAGCATCAAAAGATTTGGGTAAGTTAATCTCTTGTGATGACACAAAATTGATCATTTGCTTGGCAGATGTCAGGTTTAGTTGTTTATCAGACAACCTTTTTGATTTGAGGGCTTACTGCTAGAGAGATGTTTGCTTCTTGCCCTTCACAATTTAGTGAAGTGGAGATAGTATAGCTGCTTATCATTTTTAGATTGATAGCTGCGTTCAATTATGCCTTAAACACTCCTGTACGTTTTTCTCTCTTCATTCTCATTATTTTACTTCCCTCTGATATCAGAGACAAACATGAATTGGAGTTGGATTTCAAGAGATTCTGGGAAGAGTTCCGTTCATCCAGCTCGGAAAAGGTTCATGCCTGTCTATAATAATTTCTATTTTTTCTGGTTCTTAGGATGAAATTAGTCATTGATTATGTACATATTTCATCAGTGCTAATGTGTTTTATTCTGCTTGCAGGAGAAAGAAGCCGCCTTGAATTTGACTGTAGATGCTTTTTGTAGATTAGTAAAGCAGCATGCTAATGTAGCTCAATTAGTAACCATGTAAGAACACCACTCTTCCATGTTTGACATGCTTCTTTGGACTGACATGTTTTGGTGCAGTTACATAGTATAATATCAGATTATAATTATTATGGTTTAATGTTGCTTTGAACTTTTTATTTTTTTATTATGTTTCAATTTTTTTTTTTTTTTTTGAAAATAAGTGAAATTAGTAATTGTGAAGATAAAGGCAGCAATTATTTTGTGCAGTCACAACTCTCAATTTTTTGCACGGCACTGTTCTCCTTAACGACTCTTATAGTGACATGGTCATAATTTAGAGTTAGCATTTTATTTGTTCTTTAGCTCTTATATTAACTTTTGTACACAATCACATTAGAAATCTATTCCTATAGGTCAAACAGCTATAAGCTTGCCCCTATTGAATAGGATTAGTGATTTTTTTACTTGTTTATTGAATGTCTATCTTGCCATATTCAGTACATTTTAGTACTGAGACTAGTTGCATATTATATTTTAGATGAGGTTACTATGCTCTATACTTTAACTTTGAGTACATTGACCAACTTGGACAGCTTTGATGAATATACAGGTTAGTTGAAACACATATATTCTCTTTTGTTGTGGGAAGAGCATTTGTAACTGATGTTGAGAAGTTAAAAATCAGCAGCAAAACAAGATCTTTGGATGTAGCAAAAGTATTAAAGTTTTTTTCGGAGGTCACAAAAGTAAGTCTGTTGGTCTAAATATTTCCCTTTTGCATATCTTGACCGATGATTTGGTATTGAACTCATATGCATGTTTACTCTTCTGCAGGATGGCATCAATCCTGGTTCAAATTTGTTAACTGCAGTAGAAGTCCTTGTATCTGGGGTATGTTTCCATTATCCTTGGTACTTTTATAAAAATTTTCTTTGTTTGACTGTATTTTGCATTCACATTCTGTTTTGTGCAATATCCTACTTTGAAATATTCATGATATTCTTTGTCCTGTTATTTTATTTTATTCTTTATCTTGTAGTCAGTAATGATCTTCTTGGAATTGTTTATGGTGATGAGTATGAATTGACATTTCTATTTAATTCAAATTTTTGTAACAATGAAATTATGTTGCTGATGGAGATGAAAGTACAATTCCCAAGAAGTGATTTTTTGAAATATAAAAAATTATAAGGAAAGCTATTGTTCCGTGGAGATGTTGTTTTCTGGCTGTGCTTTGGCTTTATGGTTGGAGAGAAATAAAAGAATTTTTAGGGAGGCTATGGTGGAAGATTGGGAGATGCTTTGGGATAAAGTTCTTTCTCTTGCTTCATTATGGGCTTCAATTATTAAGCAATTTGTAGGGGTTCCTCTCTTCTTTATTGAAGGGGATTGGCTAGCTGTGTGCTTGTAGTGCTTTTGTTTTCTATATTTTCTATGTGGACTTGTGTTTCACTTTTGTGTTCTCTTTTTTTCATAATTCTTCCTTAATAATTTTTGTGCCTTATCCAAAAAAATATAGAAAGTTATAGGTAGATGTGCACATGACTGGGTATTCAAGATTCATATTGATATGTTATGGTATAGGAAGTTAGTTTTTGTTATTATTGCTTTTTATCACCATTATTATTTGATAAGAAGATGAGATCGTATTTATCATTTTCATTTGCAGCCTATTGATAAACAATCTCTTCTTGATTCTGGGATACTATGTTGTCTCATACATATTCTCACTGCCCTTCTGAGTACTGGTGATAAAAAGAAAAAGGCTGCCGAATTTGAAAGATTGTTGCCGGCTGAAAGTAATTGCATTGGTGATGACAGGCAAGCCCGTCGGCTTGAGGTAGTGTTCATGCACTCTTAATTAATCTCATGTTTTCTTTAGAAGTTTATACCATGTTTAGAAAGGCAAATATTAGTTGGATCAAAGTTTTCAGTGTATTCATTGTTGTTATTTTGTATACCATATAACATTGTTGATACTTGTAAGCTTTTCTTGAAAATGTACACCTTGTATTTTCAAACAATTTGTCTGCTTCATGGCTCCCTTTTTCTGAGATTAAAAAGAGAAACTTTCATTAAAGAAGAAAAAAGGAGATACAAGAGTGAAAGAAGAGGTTTATGGCTCTTCAAAGCAATCCTTTCCCTTCTTTTATGGCATTGTTAGGAAGTTGGAGTTTTAAAACTTATGGCAGCAATAAATACTGAAAGAAGAGGCTATCTTTTATCCTGAGTAAGGTGTTTTAAGCTATGGGGTTTCATTATAGTTTTGTGGAAAAAGGAAGAGAAAATGGTGTTTAAATTAAAAATATGATCTATTTAGGTGATCTTGAACTAAGGTGCATCGACCACGATCTTGCTTCTGAGTCTTGAATAGTTGCTCTTCGATGGGTTGCTCTAGGCACTTGGTGTTCCTGAAGTCAGCAAGCTGCTGACAGATTATTTCACTAGAGACTCAGGACTTGGTTTATTTGGGCGTGAGGTGCAGCCCTAACATAATGTTAATTATAACGTATGTTCCCTTATAGCAAATTAATAAGATAATAATACTATTTTAAATCATATTGGAAAAAAATATAGTTTCTTGAGAGAAAGTGCTGGAACTTATACTGGCCAAGTTCAGTTAGTTGAGGGGTTATGTGACTATAAATAGTTGCATTTGCTGCAATCGAAGATCAGTTTAGTTCTAGGTTACTCACAAAGATCTAGACAATAATGTTACCATGGAGCATGGTATCTAATCTCTTGATGGCCTTTGCTGTGATAAAGTGTTACGACTTTCTTTATTAGTAGAGAATTTCTAACTTTTTTTCCTGGTTATGAAGTAGTTTTAGTAAAGTTTTCTTGAGCTAAGATTCATCTATAATCTTACTCATTCAGAACCTTATTTCCGTGCTTCGCACTGTAATTGTTTCTTAGTTCCTCTAATATACAATCGTTTACTATTAATATGGACTTAATCCATCACTTCACAACTGAAAGGGCTCTGTCAAATGTAGATGTTCTTATATTCAGCTGTTGTATTGCAATTAACTAGAACCATGTATTTGGGGTTTAATTTATGTACAAACTATTGTCCAGATAGAAGGCAGTGTTGTGCATATTATGAAAGCATTGGCTAGCCATCCTTCAGCAGCACAGAGTTTGATTGAGGATGATTCACTTCAGTTGCTGTTTCAGATGGTTGCCAATGGTTCTGTAACTGTCTTCTCTCAATATAAGGAAGGTTTTGTTCTACTGCACACCTTACAGCTTTATAGACATGCAATGCAGGTGAGTTTTATTGTATGTGTTTTATGCAATATACTCCAATGAAATGTTTTGTCCTTTATAACCCACGTAATGAATTACGAATTTGCTTTATGGCCTGATAGTTGTGTTATGCAGTATACTGCATTCAAGTGCTTTATTCTTATTACTTTTTGGTTGTTTTCCAGATACTGGGTCTTCTTTTAGTCAATGACAATGGAAGTGCTGCCAAATATATACGCAAACATCAACTGGTAATGGCATTATGTAAATGTTTAGAAGCTTGTTTTATAGAATATGGGGATTTAGGAAGCTGTTATAAGGAAAGAGTAAAATTATTGAGGATTAACTTTTGGTACACTATAGATCCTACATTGACTGCATTTAGGTTTATTATAAGGGTAACTTCGAATCAGGATCTCTTTTAAACAAAGTCTATATTTCAAATACGAATAAACTGTTTGTGAAGATCAATTGTGAAAACCTTAAAGTTTTGCTTTGCACTTACATTTTATTGGAAAATTCATGGAAATAGGATTCATTTCTATTAGCAACTCACTGGAGTGATTATTTTACCACATCTTTATTAGAAAATTTTCTTAGGTTTTAAAAAACTAAAGAGGATGCATATATTTTGAGGGCATATAAGGGAAGACATGATTGAAGCAAATCTAGTAGGATTTATTTATCTTTCCCATTATGCATTTTGGACCCTTCTGAACAATTTGTACAGAATTGTAGTTCTCTAATGTTTATTGTGTGTATTGAACAGAGTATTTGTGCATCTGAATCACATTTTAACTTTTAATTAAGTGAATTAATGTAGGCCTGCACTATGCGTCCTGAGAAGTGCATCAAACTGCATTCCTCTTTGTTATAAAAAATAATAACGAAGAAAAGTTGTGGAAAATCTGCTGTAAAATATAAAACATAGAAATGCTTTTTGAGTTTATGTCTTTAACCTTAAGGCAAGCACAAGATAAGTTCCTTGAAGTGCAGCTAGTAGGCTTTTGTTCTTTTGGCCTGCCTTTCAATTTTAACTCACTAAAAAAGCGCACTTCTCAAGCCCTTGAGTGTACCTGTTATTTGAAATATGAACATCTTAAGCTGGCCATGTCTAAGATTTTATACATGTCTTTTTCATATTAATTTCTTTTTTCCACATTGTCTTTCAACCTTTCTTATTATTTGATTGTTCAAATTTCTTAACTTTGCATTATCTTTCAAAATGTTTCACCTGCTGAATACTATTCGCACATGCAGATAAGAGTTCTTTTAACGGCCGTTAAAGATTTTAATCCAGATTGTGGTGATTCCGCCTACACTATTGGCATTGTGGATTTGTTACTGGAATGTGTGGAATTGTCATATAGATCTGGTACTTGGCTCATCTTTTTCCTTTGTTGCTTTGTTTAAGAACAATTAGTAAGAGGAGTTCTCTTGGTTGTTCATGAAATAAAATGTTACTTTTCTTTCTCTTGACATAATAGTTTTGAAAATTTTAAGCTTACAGCTTAAAGTTGTTTACTTTCTTGTTTTACTTGGCTAATTTTAGACAGTTTTGGCTTTTAGAGGCTGGTGGTGTCAGGCTCAGAGAGGATATACGTAATGCCCATGGTTATCACTTCCTTGTTCAGTTTGCACTAACCCTTGCATCCATGCCACAAAATCAGGCTGTTGAGTCTATTTATTCCAAGTCTCCTGGCAAAAATCAGTTGTCAGTAGGTTCTCAAGCGTTGCATGTAGGAAATCAGGATGTTGTGGGAAAGGAGGACCCTTCTCCCGAACTTCTTTCGCCCACATTGTCTAGGTTGCTTGATGTCCTTGTTAATCTCGCACAAACTGGTACTACTGAATCTACAGGATCTTCTCTAGGCAAAGGATCCAAATCTTCTCACACCAAGGCTTCTGGCCATAGCAGAAGTCGAACTCCATCTGCTGATCGGTTTGGTGAAGAAACTTGGGAGCAGGGAAACAATAAAGTGAAAGACCTTGAAGCAATTCAAATGTTGCAGGACATTCTTCTTAAGGCAGACAGCAGGGAACTGCAGGCAGAAGTGTTAAATAGAATGTTTAAAATATTCTCTAGTCACATTGAAAACTATAAGTTGTGTCAGGAATTACGAACTGTTCCTCTTTTTATCCTAAATATGGCTGGTTTTCCTCCATCATTGCAAGAGATAATTTTGAAAATTCTTGAATATGCTGTGACAGTTGTGAATTGTGTTCCTGAGCAAGAGCTTCTCTCTCTTTGTTGCTTGTTGCAACAACCAATAACATCAGACTTAAAGCATACCATACTTTCTTTCTTTGTAAAGCTCCTATCTTTTGATCAACAGTACAAGAAAGTCCTGAGGGAAGTTGGTGTGCTGGAAGTTCTGTTAGATGATTTAAAGCAACACAAATTTCTTATGGGTCCAGACCAACGTAGTGGTAACTCCGCTAGCTTGGAGAGAAAACCCAGCTCAAGCAGCTTCAAGAAACACATGGATGGTAAGGATGCTATTATTTCTTCACCCAAGCTATTAGAATCTGGTGCAGGGAAGTTTCCTATTTTTGAAGTTGAGGGTACAATTGCTGTTGCATGGGATTGTATGGTTTCTTTGGTGAAGAAAGCTGAAGGTAATCAAGCAGCATTCCGATCGGCCAATGGTGTGACCGCAGTTCTCCCCTTTTTGGTGTCTAATATTCATCGTTCTGGTGTCCTTCGTATATTATCATGTTTGATCACAGAAGATGTTAGACAGGTAGGTGTTATTATCATTTTTCTTTTAGTTTCAATTTTGGTAGAAGTTACCTCTTAGAACTTTTTCTGTGCTCTTCATTTTATTTTGATATATGTCTTGTTTAGTATTAAGTTATGTCTAGTTTAGTATTAAATGACCTCAACCATTTCTGCAATGTAGAGAATAAATGCATTTTTGCTTGCTATCATGCACGGATAATTAGAGGTACTTGTGCTATCATATTATTGTCTATGCCTAATGTCATTTTTTTCCTTTTACCAGGCACATGCAGAAGAATTAGGTGCGCTTGTTGAAATTCTAAAAGGTGGAATGGTTACAAGTACTTCAGGACATCAGTACAGGCTTCAAAGTGATGCCAAATGTGATACAATGGGAACATTATGGCGTATATTGGGAGTTAACAATTCTGCTCAAAGGGTCTTTGGTGAATTCACTGGGTTTTCGCTTCTTCTAACCATGCTTCACAGTTTTCAAGGTGAAACGGGACACCCAGATGAATCTTCTTTAGCAGTTTACATCAAGGAGTTTACATATTTGTTGCGCCTGATGACAGTTGGAGTCTGCGATAATACTGTTAATAGGATGAAATTGCATTCTATCATCTCGTCCCAAACATTTTACGATCTTCTATCTGAATCTGGCTTGTTATGTGTTGAATGTGAAAAGCAAGTCATACAGTTGTTGTTGGAACTTGCTCTTGAAATTGTGATTCCACCTTTCTTGACATCTGAGAATGGCATATCGTCCGATATGATTGAAACTGAGTCATCTTGTTTTCTGTTAATTACTCCTTCTGGTTTATGTAACCCTGATAAGGAACGAGTATACAATGCTGGTGCTGTCAAAGTTCTAATTCGTTCATTGTTGCTTTTTACTCCAAAGGTGCAGTTAGAAGTGCTTAACCTTATTGATAGGCTCGCTCGTGCTGGTCCTTTCAATCAGGAAAATCTCACCTCTGTAGGTGCGAAATTGAACTCTTAGCCCTGTTAGATCATTTACTAAATTATGATCAGTCTCCTTACAGTTTGCTCTTGCTTTATCTATTTAGGTTGTGTGGAACTCCTACTGGAGACGATTCACCCTTTTCTTTCGGGCTCATCTCCATTACTTTCTTATGCTTTAAAGATTGTTGAAGTACTTGGGGCATATAGGTAGGAATTTTGGCCATGTCCAAAGAGTATAATATCAGCTTAATCTATTTAACCAATTTTCTTCAACTTCTGTTATACTTGAAACTATATTATAATTTTTGGATAGGTTGTCTGCATCAGAACTCCGGGTGCTTGTAAGGTATGTTCTGCAAATGAGACTGATGAATTCAGGCCATGTTATTGTGGATGTGATGGAGAGACTTATCCTCATGGAAGATATGGCATCGGAAGATGTTTCTCTTGCACCCTTTGTAGAGATGGACATGAGGAAGATTGGGCATGCTTCGATTCAAGTTTCTCTTGGAGAAAGATCTTGGCCACCTGCTGCTGGTTATTCCTTTGTTTGTTGGTTTCAGTTTCGAAATTTGTTGAAATCGCAAGCAAAGGAGATGGAATATTCCAAAGTTGGGAGCTCTAAAAAGCGAAGTGGATCTAGTGGGCAGCAGTCTGAGCGGCGTATGCTCCGGATATTTTCTGTTGGTTCAGCGAGTAATGAAAACACACACTATGCAGAACTTTTTCTACAGGAGGATGGTGTTCTTACTCTTTCAACCAGCAACTCTTCCTCCTTGTCATTTTCTGGATTAGAACTGGAAGAAGGCAGGTGGCATCACCTTGCTGTTGTTCATAGTAAACCAAATGCTCTAGCTGGACTTTTCCAAGCTAGTGTTGCTTATGTGTATCTCAATGGAAAGCTTAGACACACAGGGAAACTAGGATATTCTCCCTCTCCTTTTGGAAAACCATTGCAGGTAACAGTTGGTACTCCAGTTACTTGTGCAAGAGTTAGTGACCTAACGTGGAAACTTCGCTCTTGCTATCTTTTTGAGGAGGTGCTTACATCAGGATGTATTTGTTTCATGTACATTCTTGGTAGAGGATACAGAGGTCTCTTCCAAGACTCGGATCTTCTGCGTTTTGTGCCTAACCAAGCTTGTGGTGGTGGTAGTATGGCCATCCTAGATTCATTAGAAGCTGAATTGAGTTTGGCTTCTAACACACAGAAACTTGACACTGCCAGCAAGCAGGGGGATTCTAAGGCAGATGGTAGTGGCATTGTTTGGGATTTGGACAGACTAGGAAACCTCTCGATGCAGCTGTCTGGAAGGAAACTTATATTTGCATTTGATGGAACAAGCACAGAAGCTATTCGAGCATCTGACACTTCTTCCATGCTCAATCTGGTTGATTCTCTGTCTGCTGCTGCTTCTCCTATAGGGGGTAATGCAATCAGTCTTTGACTTCTGCGTTTAAAATTTGTACTCAAAAGCTGTGGAATCTGATTATTCTTAATTCTTTTGATTTCTCTTTCAGTATATTCTTAAAATCTTTTAATTTTCTAATTTCTTGTAGGAATACCACGTTTTGGACGTCTTCATGGGGATATATATATCTGTAGCCAATGCTTGATTGGTGATACCATTCGTCCTATTGGTGGGGTGACTGTTGTCCTTGCCCTTGTTGAAGCCGCTGAAACCAGGGATATGCTTCACATGGCCCTGACATTACTTGCTACTGCACTTCATCAAAATCCTCAGAATGTTAGAGACATGCAAACATGCAGGGGTTACCATTTGCTCTCTCTCTTTCTACGTCGTAGAATGTCATTATTTGACATGCAATCTCTTGAGATCTTTTTCCAGATTGCCGCATGCGAAGCTTCATTTTCAGAGCCAAAAAAGATGAAAGTTACGCGGTCTACTCTGTCACATGCAACAACTATTCCAGAAGCTAGCTTTGAGGATCTTAATTTGTCAAAATTTCGTGATGAAATTTCTTCAGTTGGATCTCATGGAGATATGGATGACTTTTCTGCACAAAAAGATTCATTTAGTCATATTTCTGAACTAGAAAATACTGATATGCCAGTTGAAACTTCAAATTGCATTGTTCTATCAAATGCAGATATGGTTGAGCATGTCTTATTGGACTGGACGTTGTGGGTTACAGCCACAATTTCTATTCAAATTGCATTGCTGGGCTTTCTTGAGCATCTTGTCTCCATGCACTGGTACAGGAATCATAACCTTACAATTCTGCGCCGAATTAACCTTGTTCAGCACCTACTTGTGACTTTGCAACGGGGTGATGTTGAAGTTCCTGTTTTGGAAAAATTGGTTGTACTGCTTGGGGTCATCTTAGAAGATGGTTTTCTGGTCTCTGAACTTGAACATGTGGTTCGATTTGTGATTATGACATTTGATCCACCTGAACTGAAGTCACAGCGTCAGATAATGAGAGAGTCAATGGGGAAACATGTAATTGTAAGGAATATGCTGTTGGAGATGCTTATTGATCTTCAAGTAACCATAAAATCAGAGGAGTTGCTTGAGCAGTGGCATAAAATTGTCTCATCCAAGCTGATAACGTATTTTCTTGATGAAGCTGTTCATCCTACAAGTATGAGATGGATCATGACTCTACTTGGTGTGAGTCTTGCTTCTTCCCCCACATTTGCCCTTAGATTTCGCACCAGTGGAGGTTATCAAGGTTTGGTACGGGTACTTCAAAGTTTCTATGACTCCCCAGATATATATTATATTTTGTTCTGTCTCATATTTGGCAAACCTGTTTATCCTAGACTGCCAGAGGTGCGCTTGCTAGACTTTCATGCCCTAATGCCAAGTGATGGAAGTCATGTGGAATTAAAATTTGTAGAACTATTAGAGTCTGTGATTTCTATGGCAAAATCCACCTTCGATAGGTTGAGTATTCAGTCAATGCTTGCCCACCAAACTGGAAATCTTTCACAGGTTGGTGCTGGCCTTGTGGCAGAACTTGTGGAGGGAAATACAGACATGGCTGGAGAGCTTCAGGGTGAAGCCCTGATGCATAAGACATATGCAGCACGTTTGATGGGTGGAGAGGCATCAGCTCCTGCAGCCGCAACCTCAGTCTTGCGCTTCATGGTTGACCTGGCAAAGATGTGTACCCCTTTCTCTGCTGTCTGCAGACGGGCAGAATTTCTTGAAAGCTGTGTTGACCTTTATTTTTCTTGTATTAGGTTTGTATTAATCAACTAATTTGTACTTGTTCTGAAATACTTTGCAATCTCTTTTCTGAAATTCTATAGACTATGTTACCTAATTTTACTCATTTTCTGTTAATAATTCCTTGACTCAAAACAATTTTTGGTCCGTTGGTTTAATGAAATTATTGCACTGTTTGTTGCAGGGCTACTTATGCAGTGAAAATGGCAAAAGCACTCTCTGAAAAAGCTGAAGAAAAAAATATTAATGATTGTGATGATACCAGCAGTTCTCAAAACACATTTTCTAGCTTGCCTCAAGAACAAGAACAGTCCGTTAAAACCTCCATTAGCGTTGGAAGCTTCCCCCACGGGCAGGTAAGTACAAGTTCTGAAGATATGCCAGTACCCTCCACTTATGTGACTGATGATAATGCAGAGGTAAAGGTTAATAAACCCCATCAGGAATCAAATAAGTCAGCAGAAGATGTACAAGCTGTTCAGAGTTTGGAATATGATGATGTTGACCAGTTCTCTGTCACCTCAAGCTCCAATGATATCAGCGTCCGTAATATTAAAGGTGCTATGGATCCCATTCAACCAACAGATTCCCAGAGTTCTGCACCTCTCAGTTTGCTAGATTCTCCCATTTTGTCCGAGAAATCTAATTCCCGAGTCCCATTCACACCCTCTCCTTCTCCAGTTATTGCATTGACATCTTGGCTAAGTGCAAATAATAATGAATCAAAAACACCCATAGTTGCTACTCCTTCTTTGGAGTCTGCTAGTGAATTTGATCCATCTGCAGAGTCGAAGTCTAGTTCTCAAGGAGCCTCTGCCGCAAATACATTTTTTGCAGTTAGTCCAAAGCTTCTCCTTGAAGTGGACGATTCTGGCTATGGTGGTGGTCCGTGCTCTGCTGGAGCCACTGCTGTGTTGGATTTTGTGGCAGAAGTTCTTTCTGATTTTATGACTGAGCAGATGAAAGCAGCACTGGTTGTAGAAGGCATTCTGGAGACAGTTCCACTGTACATTGATGCTGAATCGGTGTTAGTTTTTCAGGGTTTGTGCCTTAGTAGACTGGTGAACTTTCTTGAAAGGCGTCTGTTGCGTGATGATGAAGAAAATGCCAAAAAGCTAGATAAGAGCCGCTGGTCTGCCAACTTAGATGCATTATGTTGGATGATTGTGGATCGTGTATATATGGGTGCTTTTCCTCAGCCTGCTGGTGTATTAAATACATTGGAGTTTTTGTTATCAATGTTACAATTGGCCAATAAAGATGGCCGAATTGAAGAGGTATCTCCTGGTGGAAAGGGCCTTTTATCTATTGGAAGAGGGAACAGGCAACTTGATGCTTATATACATTCGATTTTAAAGAATTCAAATCGCATGATATTGTATTGTTTCCTTCCATCATTCTTGGCGACCATTGGAGAAGATGATCTGCTCTCAAGCTTGGGTTTGCTTGTTGAACCTAAGCGGAAGTCATCCTCAAGCTCTTCACAAGAAGATTCGGGAATTGATATCTATACAGTTTTACAGTTATTAGTTGCTCATAGACAAATTATATTCTGTCCCAGCAATCTTGATACAGATCTAAATTGCTGTCTTTGTGTAAATTTAATTTCCCTTCTCCATGACCAAAGGCGAAATGTACAGAACATGGCAGTTGATTTAATGAAGTATTTGCTGGTGCATCGCAGGGCTGCATTTGAAGACTTGCTTGTCTCAAAACCAAATCAAGGACAGCACCTGGATATATTACATGGTGGTTTTGACAAATTATTGACTGGAAACTTATCTGCTTTTCTTGAGTGGCTTCAAAACTCTGAACAGATCATCAATAAAGTGTTGGAGCAGTGTGCTGCCATTATGTGGGTGCAGTATATTGCTGGATCAGCAAAATTTCCTGGAGTAAGGATAAAAGGCATGGAGGGTCGTCGCAAGAGGGAATTTGGGAGAAGATCAAAGGATACTTCAAAACTAGATTTGAGACATTGGGAGCAGGTAAATGAACGGAGGTATGCATTGGAATTGGTTCGTGATGCAATGTCTACCGAGCTTAGAGTTGTTCGTCAAGATAAGTATGGATGGGTTCTCCATGCTGAAAGTGAGTGGCAAACGCATCTCCAACAACTTGTACATGAACGGGGAATATTTCCAATGCGTAAACCTTCTGTGACTGAAGATACTGAGTGGCAGCTTTGTCCCATTGAAGGTCCATACAGGATGCGTAAAAAGCTTGAACACTGCAAATTGAGAATTAATAGTATTCAGCATGTTCTTGATGTGCATTTGGATTTGGTAGAAACAGAGCCATCCAAGGCAAAAAATCAAGGTGGTCTTGATGCATCTGATAATGATTCTGAATCTTTCTTTCACCATTTGTCTGACAGTGGAAAGCAAGAATGTGTTGATAGTGAGCTGTATGATGAATCAGCATTGAAAGAACCGCATGATGTCAAAGATGTAGCTTCTGTTAGGAATGGATGGAATGATGACAGAGCTAGTAGTATAAATGAAGCAAGTCTTCACTCAGCACTTGAGTTTGGTGGCAAGTCAAGTGCAGCATCTCTACCAATGTCAGAGAGTGCACAAGAAAAATCTGATCTAGAATCTCCCGGGCAATCATCGTCTATCAAACTTGATGAAGTAAAAGGTACAGAGGATAAGTCAGATAAGGAACTGCTTGATAATGGTGAATATTTAATCAGACCTTATCTGGAGCCTCTTGAAAAAATACGATTCAGATATAACTGTGAAAGGGTTGTAGGTCTTGACAAACATGATGGTATATTTTTGATAGGGGAGCTCTGTTTGTATGTAATTGAGAATTTTTTCATTGATGACTCTGGGTGCATTTGTGAAAAGCAATTCGAAGATGAACTTTCTGTTATTGATCAGGCTTTGGGTGTAAAAAAGGATTTTACTTGCAGTGTGGATTTCCAGTCCAAGTCAACTTCATCTTGCAGCACAATATCAAAGACATGGGTTGGGGGTAGGGCGTGGGCCTATAGTGGTGGTGCATGGGGAAAGGAAAAAGTGTGCAGCAGTGGCAATTTACCTCATCCCTGGCGTATGTGGAAGCTTAATAGTGTACATGAGATTTTGAAGCGTGATTATCAGCTGCGTCCTGTTGCTGTGGAAATATTTAGCATGGATGGATGTAATGATCTGCTGGTGTTCCACAAAAAAGAGAGAGAAGAAGTATTCAAAAATCTGGTTGCCATGAATCTTCCAAGGAATAGCATGTATGAAATTTACTTCTCATTACCTTTTTGTGATTTCCCCTCCCCTTTATATTTACCGTTTGGTTATTGAATTGCAGCTAAAGGCATTTTTTCCTAGGCTCTAGAACAGTAATATTTACATCTTAATTGAATTACTATTGAATTATTTTTATTTTCACAATCCTTCTCTTAACTATAAATTATGGTGGAAAGACTCTTTGTCAATGGAGTAATGGAATTTCGGAAACAGGCACCTTTCCCTTTAATTACTTAAGAAATGACATATTTTGAATGGAAATACTATGTTGTACCATGCATTTAACAAGCATGGTGCATGTGTTTATGTGCTTGATGTTTCCTTTTTCTTGTTTAGTAAATACTGATGTTTACAGATTGGAAAAGGCACAATGGTGTGATTGGACTTTTGTAGATGCACCTTCCTTTCACATAATATCTTTTCTCTCTATCTGTATTACAGCGCTTCGATGCTGTTATTATTATCTATCATATCATTTGCATCAGTGGTTTATAATATAAATACAATTTTAACATCATCAGACTGACTCTCTGGCGTGCAGGCTGGACACAACCATTTCGGGATCAACTAAACAGGAAAGCAATGAGGGCAGCCGTCTTTTTAAAATAACGGCTAAATCTTTCTCGAAAAGGTGGCAAAATGGTGAGATTAGCAATTTCCAGTACCTTATGCATCTCAATACCTTAGCGGGACGTGGATACAGTGACCTTACCCAATATCCAGTCTTTCCTTGGGTTCTTCAAGATTACGAGAGTGACAATCTTGACTTGTCAGATCCAAAAACATTTCGTAAGCTTGACAAACCAATGGGTTGTCAAACACCAGAGGGAGAAGAGGAGTTTAGGAAAAGGTCAGTTGTCTTCATTTACCACCATGGTTTCTTTTTTGTGTCTTTATTATATGTATAAACGTCTTTTATATGGTTATTGCCTAGCTTCTTTCTGGTATTGTTTGCAGCACATTTTCTTTTATGTTTTCTAATTAATTTTTATTTCACTACGCAATCTTGCTCACTCCCTCTGTCTCTACTTTTTTTTCCCCTTTGTTGTGTAATTATTCTATATCAGATATGAGAGCTGGGATGATCCTGAGGTCCCAAAGTTTCATTATGGGTCTCATTATTCTAGTGCTGGAATTGTCCTCTTTTATCTTCTTCGCCTACCTCCATTCAGTGGAGAGAATCAGAAGCTTCAGGGCGGCCAGTTTGATCATGCTGATCGTCTTTTTAATAGTATTAGAGATACTTGGTTAAGTGCATCTGGAAAGGGCAATACATCTGATGTGAAGGAATTAATTCCAGAATTCTTCTACATGCCAGAATTTTTGGAAAACAGGTTCAATCTTGACTTGGGAGAGAAACAATCAGGGGAGAAGGTTTGTCTTGATTAGAACTTTCATGAGCTATTGGTTACTTTGCATATGCACAGTTTTATACTGAATATTGGATATTGTAATCATTTGAGTGCTTTTTTAGGTTGGTGATGTCATATTACCTCCTTGGGCCAAAGGCAGTGTCAGAGAATTCATGAGGATGCATAGGGAAGCACTGGAATCTGATTATGTTTCTGAAAATCTGCATCACTGGATAGATCTAATCTTTGGTTATAAACAGAGGGGGAAGGTGGGTTTTGACATTGTGTTCAATTAATGGTTTTTCAATGAAGAACTAAATTGTATTTGGTGAGCATGTTCTGATGAATCTGATGCGTCCTTAACCACTTTTTTTAATTAAAATTAAATTTTATGTAATACATTTGTTTTCTTATAAGAATCCTATATTAGGTTTTCTTTTAACCCCGTAATTAACCTTCCTAGTTGAAGATATCCCAACTTCTCCTTAATACTTCATTTTATTGTTGATCCATTGTAGGCAAAAATAAGTTATGCATTGTATCTTATTGCTTCCACCAGCCCCAACTGCCGCATTATTGGTAATTCTTCAGTTGTGTTCCACTGGCAATGAAATGGACAAATATTGTCAAAAGTAGGCAAATAATCATGCATGCTGATTACCCATTTTTTTGGCGATGCTTTTCTTTTTCTTTTTGGTTATTAATTATCTACTAATTTATTTTGGTTGAAATCTTAAGACTTCAATGATGGATGGTTGGATAAATTGAGCTCTTTCTTTAATGCATATGTTAATTCCAATTCTATATCTGTTTTCTATTTTAATTTCTCCTTATTCTTTCTTAGAGTTTGATATATTTCATTATATTTTTGACAGGCAGCTGAAGAAGCAGTTAATGTTTTCTATCATTACACATACGAGGGAAGCGTGGACATAGACTCAGTTACGGATCCTGCAATGAAAGCATCCATTCTAGCACAAATTAACCATTTTGGGCAAACACCCAAGCAACTATTCCTTAAACCCCATGTGAAAAGGCGGATTGACAGAAAGCTTCCTCTTCATCCACTTAAGCATTCAGTCCACCTTGTTCCGCATGAAGTACGTAAGAATTTGTCACCTATTACTCAGATTATTACATTCCATGAGAAAGTTCTTGTGGCAGGGACAAACAGTTTGCTCAAACCTAGAACATATGCCAAATATGTTGCATGGGGTTTCCCAGATCGTAGCTTGAGATTTATGAGCTATGATCATGACAGACTCCTGTCTACCCATGAGAATCTTCATGGGGGCTACCAGATTCAGTGTGCTGGTGCCAGTCATGACGGTCAAATCTTGGTCACTGGTGCTGATGATGGATTAGTTTGTGTTTGGAGAATCAGCAAAGTTGGGCCCCGTTTAATGCGACACTTGCAGTTGGAGAAGGCACTTTGTGCCCATACAGCCAAAGTTACGTGCCTTCATGTCAGCCAGCCCTACATGCTTATTGTGAGTGGATCAGATGATTGCACTGTTATTATATGGGATCTTAGCTCCATGGGTTTTGTTAGGCAGCTCCCTGAGTTCCCTGCACCAGTTTCAGCAATTTATGTGAATGACTTGACTGGGGAAATTGTGACGGCTGCTGGAATTTTACTTGCTATTTGGAGCATCAATGGGGACTGCCTCGCAGTGATTAACACATCTCAACTGCCATCTGATTCTATTCTGTCAGTGACAAGTTGTACGTTTTCTGATTGGCTGGACACAAATTGGTATGTGACGGGGCACCAGAGTGGGGCTGTTAAAGTGTGGAAAATGGTTTACTTCACTGAGCAAGAAAATACCCTTTCCCAAAGCAAGTCGAGTAGCAACGGTATGGGGGTTTTAAATTTAGGCGATAAGGCGCCTGAGTACAGGTTGGTCCTCCACAAGGTGCTGAAGTTTCATAAGCACCCAGTTACTGCCCTTCACCTGACAACTGACCTTAAGCAGTTACTGAGTGGGGACTCTGTTGGGCATTTGGTGTCTTGGACACTGCCAGATGAGAGTTTGAGAACTTCATTTAATCAGGGGTGATAACATGAAACTACATTTTGTGATAACTTGAGCTCTTGAGGCATTGGATCTGGCTGTTGATTATTTATCGAAGCCTCATATGGATTTTGAGTCCCTGCACATCAAGGGAGAATCAGTTGTGTTTTCATAATACATGAAAAGGGAAACCAACACAACGGGGCTGGCCTGGGATTGATGCGCAACAAAGGAGGTCAAGAAGGATGACAACCTGTTGAAGACTCTGATAAATATTGAAAAAGGTCTACCATGGCGCATGTGGCTGGTGGCTCAATCTTCTAGATGAGAAAGTGAAATGATGTTTTGTTGTATTCTGGGTGATTGATGATGTTTCGAATTTTACATGAAGATATCAATCTACAGTTTTTTTTTTTTCTTTGGTTCTTTTATTATGTAAATAGATGGAATTACTAACAATGTGTGATGAAGTTGTATAGCGGAAAAATGTGCCGTGAGTGAGCGTTAGGAGAAATGATCTGTTTAAGTATGGACCTGTTTGGCTACAATTCTTTTTGCATAGTGCAATTGGGCTCTCAGTGCCTTTTTTTTTTTTTTTTTGGGTGTAAGTCGTGTCTCTCTGCGTGCTCATGCACATAAACCCTATTTTTTAATCCTCAATATCTAATTTAAGTCTAATTTGATATAAAGTAAATACTTTTTATTAATAAAATAAGGAAAGTATTACAATTGTCAATGTTTGACTCTTCTCTCAATTCCTAAGCAATATAAGTTTAATATGAAATTCAAAGATAAAAGTTCAAATTTTTTATAGCAAAATTAGGGTATGATTTTTATTAAAATTAATAATAATAAGAAAGAGAAATAAAAAAAAAAGTTTCTAAGAGGAATAGACAAAAAAAAAATCATTTTTACTCTTATCTTTAAAAAAAAAAATTCTCTCAAAGCTTTTATTTTTTAAAAGAAGAATTATCTTAGAGGAAGAATACCATGCTGAGATTGATGGAATTGGTGGTGAGCTGTCTTAGGGTCTATTTGTTTCGGCTTCTATTGGATTATATTTTATTGGAGTAAAACTTTTAAGAATAAGCTTTTATTAAAAAGTTGTTTGGTTGGTTAAGATATACAAAGACTTATTATGTTAAATTACCAAAACGAGTTCTATTAGAAAGAAAGGATAAAGTAAATCTTTTAAAACATACTAAGGGTATTTTTGATATTTGATTACTTTGAAAAAGCTCAAAAAGAGTTTATGAAAAGCTTCAATTTTGGTCCTAAAACACATACAAAAGTTTTTAATTATCCAAAAGTTTTTCTTCGGTGACGACCAAACAATAAAAAAAAAAAGAAAATTAAAAGAGTTTTTAAAATTAAAAAAAAAAATCAATAGATAAATTGAAACAAACACTCTCTTAGCATAATGGTAAACAGAAAGTGGTTATTTATGGGATTTAAATGGATATAATAGAATAATAAAAATTAAATAGTATATAATAAGCTAGGCTTCTTTAGTTCAATATTGTAGTGCAAAAGAAGCCCCATATCTAATTATATCCCATTATAAAAATTTTTCCATTTATTAAATTATCCATTCAAGCAAATGTATTACTTTTAGGGGTATTTACTCTGAACCCCCCATTAAATTTTTTAGTAAAGCTTAGCATCCCACTGAATTGAAACTAACACAGAG
>JANLJB010000104.1:58687-92020 GCA_026212285.1 Bursera cuneata
TTTTACCATGGGTAAGTTTTACTTATAATCTACCAAAGTATTAGGAAAATTACAAAAAAAAAAAAAAAAAAGTAGTCTAAGTGGAGAATTATTTTGAGTTTTAGCAAAACCATGGTTTATTTCATTGTCTAGTCAAAGTTTAATTTTTTTATTATCTATTCAAATCCAATGTCAAATTACTAAATTAACTTTCTGTTTCTCAATTGCAAAACCGGATTTAGACATATCAGTCTACATTTATCTAATATCACTCGATAATTAGACACTAATCTAGTTGTCTAGCCACTTAACAAACTTTTAAAAATTGTTCGTCTGTCAAATTGATTTACTTGATACTTTGATATTAGGTATATATATATATATATATAATTAGAACATTACTAAAACTCAACATATAAAAAGATTATTATTTTGACATTTTCTCAAATATTTACTGTAGAACTTATGTGCTTTGGCCACCATGCTAATTGGTAGCACGGAATCATGGTTCAACTTTGATTAAAGAATAGTGTGAATTACACGACAATTGAGTTGCTCATCTCATGCAACTAACCTCTTCTCCTGCAAATCGCCTTCGCTTCTCATGCACGTACTCTGTGATTGTGATGGCAACTTCTATCTCACAGTGTTGCTTCACTGCCTCTTCAACTTTAACGTATCACTCTATGTTAAACAGAACCCATGTGAACCCGCCTCTCAACACCCTTAATTTTCTTCAAAAGCCCATAAAAGCCGCCTCCCTCAAAGACATTTGCAAGCAAGGCAACCTCAAGGAAGCCTTTCAATCTCTAAGTAATCTGCTTACTGACCATAACTTGCTTGAAGTTTGCCCAGACGAAGCTTATGCACAAGTACTTGAGCTTTGTGCAAGCAAGAAAGCCCTCTCGCATGGCAAACAACTTCATGCCCGTTTGATAAAATCTTATGATACAAGTGACTCGTTGTTTCTGGAGACTAAGCTCGTATTTATGTATGGAAAATGTGGTTCTATTATGGATGCGGAAAAGGTGTTTGATGGGATGTCTAAAAGAACCATTTTTACTTGGAATGCTATGTTAGGTGCCTATGTCTCAAATGGGGAGCCTCTAGGAGCTCTTGGAACATTTAGAGAAATGCGGGTTTTGGGTATTTCTCCTGATGCTTGTACTTTTCCATGCGTGTTTAAAGCTTGTAGTGTCCTTAAAGATCTTCATTTCGGAGCTGAAATTCATGGTTTAGTCATTAAATGTGGCTACGATTCAATTGCGTTTGTTGTCAATTCACTTGTTGCTATGTATGCAAAGTGCCATGATCTTGATAAAGCAAAGCAGTTATTTGACAGAATGGGAGAAAAAGAGGATATTGTTTTATGGAATTCTATAATTTCAGCATATTCAGCTAAAGGGCTCTGCATAGAGGCATTAGAGCTCTTTAGAAATATGCAAAAATCTGGTCTTGTTACAAATACTTATACTTACGTTGCCGCTCTTCAAGCCTGTGATGATTCTTTGTTCAAAAAACTGGGTAGGGAGATTCATGCCGCTATTTTGAAATCGAGTCAGAACCTTGAGGTTTTTGTGGCAAATGCTTTGATTTCTATGTATGCTAGATGTGGTAAAATGACTGAGGCTGCAGGAGTATTTAATTTGTTGGAGAACAAGGATCAAGTTTCATGGAATTCTATGCTCACTGGTTTTGTCCAAAATGGTCAGTATAGTGAAGCTCTGCAATTCTTTCGTACTTTGCAACAGGCTGGTCAAAAACCTGAACAGGTTTCTGTAATAAGTGCTATTGCAGCATCTGGGCGATTGGGTAATTTGTTGAATGGAATGGAAATACATGCTTATGCAATCAAACACGATTTTGTTTCTGATTTGCAGGTTGGAAATACACTTATAGATATGTATGCAAAATGTTCTTGTGTGAACTATATGGGCACTGCTTTCGAACAGATGCCCAATAAGGATTTTATTTCTTGGACATCTATTATTGCTGGCTATGCTCAGAACAACTGTCATGCAAAGGCCTTAGCATTCTTCAAGAAAGTTCAGATAGAAGGAATTGATGTGGATGTTATGATGATAGGAAGCATCTTAACGGCTTGTAGTGGATTGAAATGCGTGTCTCAGGTGAAAGGAATACATGGTTACATTTTGAGAAAAGGTTTATCCGATCTCGTGCTACAAAACACAATTGTTGATGTATATGGAGATTGTGGAAACATTGATAACGCCAGAAAAATGTTTGAATCCATTCAATCGAAAGATGTTGTGTCTTGGACAAGCATGATGTCATCTTACGTCCATAATGGACTTGCAAATGAAGCTCTGGAACTTTTCTACTTAATGAATGAAACTAATGTTGAACCCGATTCTATAACTCTAGTGAGCATACTCTCTGCTGCTGCTACTTTATCTGCCTTGAACAAGGGAAAAGAAATTCATGGTTTTATCATCAGGAAGGGCTTCAATTTAGAGGGATCTATTGCGAGCTCTCTTGTCGATATGTACGCTCGCTGTGGAGTTCTTGAGAATTCATATAAGGTGTTTAATTGTATCCACAACAAAGGTCTAGTTCTCTGGACAAATATGATCAATGCAAACGGACTCCATGGCCGTGGCAAAGCCGCTATTGATTTATTTTACAAGATGGAAAATGAAAATATTGCTCCTGATCATATAACCTTTTTGGCACTTCTTTATGCATGCAGCCACTCGGGACTGATCAATGATGGCAAAAGATTTCTTGAAATTATGAGATGTGAATATCAATTGGAGCCTTGGCCAGAACACTATGCCTGCCTTGTTGATCTTCTTGGCCGTGCAAACCGCTTGGAAGAGGCGTACCAATTTGTGAAAAGTATGCAGATTGAGCCTACCGTTGAAGTTTGGTGTGCTCTTCTTGGGGCTTGTCGGGTTCACTCTAATAAAGAAATAGGAGAAATTGCAGCACAGAAGCTATTAGAATCGGATCCGGAGAATCCAGGAAATTATGTGCTTGTATCTAATGTCTTTGCAACTAGAGGTAGATGGAAGGATGTTGAACAAGTGAGAATGAGAATGAAGGGAAGTGGATTGAAGAAAAGTCCCGGATGTAGTTGGATTGAGATCGGAAATAAACTTCATACGTTTATTGCAAGAGATAAGTCTCATCCAGAGTCTGATGAGATATACCAAAAGTTGGTTGAGGTTACTGATAGATTGGAGAGAGAAGGAGGCTATGTGTCTCAAACCAAATTTGTCTTGCATAACGTAGAGGAAGAAGAGAAGGTTCAGATGCTATATGGCCATAGTGAAAGGTTGGCCATAGCATACGGTCTGCTCAAGTCCCCAGAGGGAGGCATTGTTCGCGTCACAAAGAACCTTCGTGTTTGTGGTGATTGCCATACTTTCTGCAAGCTAGTTTCAAGGTTTTTCAGACGAGAACTTGTTGTAAGGGATGCCAACAGATTTCATCATTTTGAGGATGGGGTCTGTTCTTGTGGAGATTTCTGGTAACAGTTACAGTTATTTGGATGATTGAGCTATGAATACTACTTAGGTTCTTTCGTGCTGCTGACCACTGTTGGAAACTCTCGGAAATGGAATAGCCACGGCTCCACAAGTCATGAACTGGAGTTACTGTTCAAATGCCCCATTTTGCTATAGGGCCCGAATTAGAATAGCAGAGCTAGAGAACTGGACTTGGTTTCATCTTATAGGGTAACTCCATGATAGTGTGGCCCATCAGCAAGAGTTGAATTATATCTAGTCCTTTGAAGTTACCTTGCTACACGTACAATTTCTTATCCTTCTATGTGGGACTCATCGGTACACTAATCTTCAGCATTTGAGATACCAAGAGAGAACCATTAATTTGTTCTTCATTGTCAAGAAGGCTTGCTGCTGTTCAATGGTTCTGTATGCTTCAAACTTGGAGTGGTGTAGGACAAGTTAAGAGATTTAAAGGAAAATAGCCATGGATGTGGATGAAAGAAAACTTAATTTACTAATCAATTTGTTCATGCCAGCTTTATAGTTGCTTAATTGAACTATTCGGAAAAGTGAATAAATTGACGGAAATCGTAATATTTTCTACAGTTCCATTTCTTCCTTCCTAGCAATAAGTATTCAAATGAATGCTGGGAAATTAATTCTTTTCGAAGCATACTTAGTGGTAGGCATTTAACTTTGCCGTTGGGAGTTCTGAATATTTAGTTCTTTTTATGCATTTGCATTGAAGTTTTAGATAGTTACGTGGATTACTTGTGGATGCAAATTCTGTGTGTTGAACCCTTGGGCAAGCATGTGTATTTATTGATCATGGAATGGACATAACAATATCATATAATCTCTTTGGTGAATGAAATTATAGACCAGGCCTTTGAGTTGGGAAGAACAATATTATTGGGATCTTGACCCCAAGGATTTACTTGGGCCCTCACTCTCTTTCACGCGTGATGCGAAGTCGAAGTTGACCATTTCCAATCCCAGACGTGGCCAGTATTCCGAAAATCTAAGACTTCGTTTATCGCTTCAGGTTCAGGTGAATAATGGTAAATAGTTTTGTGGGTTGAGTAAGCAAATGTAATGTTAGAATAAGAAGATAAATTCTTATTTATTTTCATCACCTACTGTGTACCACAGGGGCCATTAGCTAAGGAAAGGTCAGGACCACTCTATAGAGTCTACAAATCCTCAGCCTGCTCCTGCATACTGGACAGAGTTACATTTCTGCTACATCTATATATGGATTTGGGTAAAAGAAGACTGAGAGAAGGGAAAGAGACAGAAAAGAGGGGGTAAAAGGATGGGTTCTTGTAAGGCTCCACTATCTGGACATATTCATTAGCCTCTGCTCTAAATTTTCAACAACTCATCACTAATGCTTATATTACTTGCAGGCATGCCCCGCCCTATCCCTATCTTACTAGCCTTTTAAAAGACCTAAAATTTTCTAACTGCATCCTTTTGATGCAAAATTTGCATGGTGCTTACTAAACTAGAATTTCAAATTTAATTTATTTGTGCCCTCGAGATCAGTCTAATTGTTGTTATTATTATTTTTTATCTGGGTAATACCCCAAAAACTAAAAAATTGAATTATTCTGATCTAACATTCTAACTAGAGAGATGTTCTTCCTGGGTTAAAGAGTATATAAATTAATATTGTTAATTTAAAGGTTAAAAAATTGTTTTGTCCACATAGTACAGGTCTATTAGCTTAGCTTAGGCTATCGATTCAGAGCAGACTGTCAAAGATAGTATCGGATAGGTCTTCAAATGGAACACGAATTGACAGGAGGATGCGAAGGTCAAACGAAAGAAGCTAAAGCTAGTTGAAAGACCAGTGCACCGTTAACACGTAACAAAGCTCTTGTCTTAATCTGCTCGTCTCTTATATTGTTCAGTTTAATAAGTTTTGTCCTCTCTCTCTCTCTCTCTCTCCCTCACTCTCTCACTCACGAGCTTCCTCTGGTCTAAGCCAGCCCTAGCTTAACTTTAGTGTAACAGCTGTAAGTTATTGGTAATTACATCCCCATTTCGCACCGTATGATTTTATACAGAGATTGTTATCATTTTTCACGGGGTAGGCTTAAGTAGATGATCTTGGCGCTTTTAGTCAAACCTAACCACCATGATTGTGCTTGTGACTTAGAAAGATAGAGAGAGATATGCTTGTGCTATACTTTGCTAGGTAAGTCTTTCTCGATGGACGAGAAATAGCATTAAAATCACCAACAATATGAATTGACAACTGAATTTGAACAAAGTTGAGGGAGACGGAAGGAGAAAAAAACTCGAACCTGGAACGTACTTTTGTTAGGCATAATCATAAATGAGAAGCCAAGTAGTCCAAAAATTGCATTAATAATTTTCCAACCCAATAATTGTAGAGGGAGCAGTGCAGTACCCATCTGGCCTTGAGTTGTGATTTAGATCGAACTGTACGAACCCTAACATAGCTAGCTCCCCTATGATCCTCTACAGCATTGCTTTGCCGCAGAGATCTCAGAGCGCCCACCCTCTCATGCCGCCCTATATTTCTTCCACCTGTGACCCTAATACGCCTCATGATACATCTGTGTCTATAGCCTTCTTTTGTGGCAATCTCTCTCTCTTAGCTGTACACATGATACTTCTTTTGATTCACTGTTTCGCAGGGTGGGTTATGTCCCTTATGTCTTTGTGGTTCTCTCTTTTTGTGTTAACATATGTCTTAAAATCCCTTATAAATAATCCACCACCTTCATCTCATCTTCGACCTAGCTAGGGTTCTTTCTTTCTTTCTTTCTTTGTTGTTTGATTGTTCCTCTCGTCTTCTTTTTTCTGTTTTTTATTTTCTGCTTTACTGATTATACTTTTTACGCATTTCTGCTTTTCTTATCCACGATTTTTGTTGTTGATTCTTCATCTTTCTGCATAGACTATCTTCGTAAGCCCTAGCCAAATTTCACTATCTTCCAGTCATACTGTAAAGGTTACTTTCTGGTTATGCTCTCTCTATCTCCCTTTCGTTGGATAATCATAAGTTCGCCTCATCCACAGTCAATCAAAGGCAATTGATGATTTTTGTACATAGAGTTGACTAGTTCTTCTTAAAAGTTATGAGAAGTCTACAAGGGAAAAAGTGAAGCTGCCAGCATGATCTAGCTTGGTTAGAGGAGAGATAAGAATTCTAACCCTAGCTAGGTCATGCTGTGACAGCCTCACTCCTTCCTAGTTGGGGGCCCAATTATTTTATCCCTCAAATCTAAACGAAAAAAAAGTGGAAAAGAAAGAGGGTATGAACATCACTGTAAGTATATTCCTTGCCCTTTTCTTCTTGTACTGTCCTGCATGCGTTCTAACTTTATCTTTTCACTTTTTTCTCTTTATTTTTGTTGTCTGTTTTTCATTTTTTTATACTATGGTTTATATATCCATATATACATACATACATGTGCATTACAGTGAAAGCAGTTCAGTTTACTTTAGCCTTCTCCATTAGTTTAATTTCCTTTTAAAGATTATTGGTCTGATACAGTTAAAGTATCAGTTATCATATGTAATATAATAGCTTCAGTTGATCTTCGGAGAGATGCAGTGCAATACAATATCTAAACGGAATCTTGGTCTTGTATAGACTCAAAAGTTTCAATCCTTCGGACAGTATGATATAATTGAAGGAAGAACAACTGCGTTATCGCCTATTATCCTGACTGATCGATCGAGGATTAGAAAAGGCAGTTTGGTCCTCGGTTGTGTCTAAAAGTTTGCAGTCTTAACTACTGGGAACTGTCCAAATGGAATCTTGGCTAACAATACAATACAGTCCATCACGGTTTTATTTCCGAGTAAAATAATACAGGCTTGACAGTCTGCTTTTCAGATACTGTTAAGTATGAACAGAAAATAGTCTCCATCTTGGCGTTTTCTTTGTTTGTTTTAAATGTATCCGCCTCACCTCACCACTTCTCTATTCCATTTTTTTTCAAGAACAAGAAGACATATTCAAACCATATATACAAATCCTCTCATGGAGAAATATGGGAGTTCAAGTGTGTACTATATATATATATATATGTCAATAAACTAGGACGTTAAATTTGCAGATGATATAATACTATTGATATTATTTGAGACATCCACAGCTGAAGCCTGAAGCTAGCAACGATAATATCTCTTCCTTCTCTACCCGCTGCTTTAAAATTTGATGGGCTACATCGAAAGAAATATATTAAATAAACATATGTGTAAAGCCATCCATGTATCAATACAATGGTAACTATTAGATTTACAAATGTCAATAAAATAGACTTGTCCTTTTTCTTTAAATGAAATTATTATAAGCAGTCTTTTGTCGAGTGAGACTGTGGAGACGGTTGCTACAGGGCGCTCTTGATCGAGCATCATTTTAATTAGATTACCTTTTGGGAAAAAAAAAAGAGAGAGGATATATGAATTGTCGAATTGGATAATATACACAACCTTCAAGTCATCGATTGCGTTTTATTTAGTCTTTTAGGAATCCGAAATTCCATTCTTGAAGGAGTAAGGGACGGTTGGCTGGCTTCTAGTGTTAGCCATTTACCAAAATTGACATCAAGTTTGTCCTGTCGGCCACTAACTCCTTTTAATCTCTTCTTTTTCCACAGAACTAGCTCATTATTAGTTAAATTCACGAGGGCCATTTTAATTATGTAAACTAGTCAATTTTTATTTGAGAAGAATATATTATCACGGCAACCTTTAAAAGTTAGCTCGCTATGATTTGTCTTGTCATCTTAATAAAAAATAATAGAAGTTTATAAACTTTTATTATTTAACCAAATTCAATGTTAAGAAAGGACTAGATAAACTNCTCATTTATTAAAATATATTTGATGGCATTTAGATTTTTGTTGTCTAGCAATTTTCATCAACACCCAAACGTTTATCTAGTATAGTGTCTAACAATATTTTACACTTATAAGTCGTGAAATTGTTTGTTTTAGGCCGTGCTGAAAAGCTATAGATTAAGCCTCGATGAATCTATACTTCAACGAGACGATGATATATTTGTGGCGTAAATACATAGACACCCCTAAAGTTTAGTCTAAGTAACAAATTTACCCCTATTATTCACAAAGTAACATAAAGATTCCCAGAATTGGAAAACATAGGGGTCTTGACACATGAAAATAAGGGTCTTAATGTTACTTAAAATATCAAAATGGGGGTTTTTATGTTACTTTATGAATNAATAGTGATGAGTTTGTTACTTAGACTAAACCTTGGGGGTGTCTATGTATTTATCCCTATATTTGTCTCTTAAGTTTATCTTGATTAAGTAATAACAAGATTTTGGATCTTATTATTCCCAAAGAAGTCTCCTCAACTCTTTGTTATTTCCCTTTTTATCTTTTACATCACAATATATATATATATATATATCTTTGTTATTTCCCTTTTTATCTTTTACATCACAATATATATATATATAAACTATGAGTAATTATCATTCACACTCTTATCTTTTTCTCCTTTTTCACTCATATGAGACGTTTACCATTTTTCTCTTCTCTCATCCTTAAGTTTTGAAAAAATCTCTTCTCAAGTTCTTCAGTTAAAAATTTTGTAAGTTAACATCTATTAACCTCTATATTTCAATAAATTTATTATTTTACCATTACTTTAATATTCAATTAAATTATCAAATTACCTTAACACATATTAAAATTATTTTTTCATAGACAATATTAACACATATTGATATTTATTTCAAGAGAAATTTGATCATTTAACTTAATATTGTCTTTAAAAAATTAGTTATTTTTTATGTGTTAGCAAAGGTAAAATAGTAAATTTATTAGAATATGAAAGTTAATAGATTTTAACTNAACATAATTTTTAACTAGAGGACTTGAAAAAGAGATTTTTTTAAAACTTTAGGATGAGAGAAGAGAAAAATAGTAAACGTCTCATATGAGTGAAAAAAAAGAAAAAAACGGAAAATGTAGGGATGGTTAATGGTTCGTCAGTCACTAAAACAGTTAAGGAGACGAAGTGGCTTTGAAATTGAGATTGACTTTAATTTAAATATTTGGGTGTGAATGATATCTATTGTCAATGTCTAAAATTAAGTTACAATAGTTTGATTATATATATATATATATGAGCATTAATCNAACGGCAGGTATAGGATATAAATAGCATTAGAAGGAAAGGATACTGGAAACACAAGAATATCAAGAATTGAGTATTATTGTTGTTAAGATCTATTAGCTACGACCGAAGTATGACTGAATGAATTGTATATTCCTATCGATGATTTTGTACAAAAGAGAGCCTTGTTTATATAGGCGTATAAAAGAGTAGACAAATATGAAAAGTAGATACACCTAGGTGTATAATTAAGTAAATAGTACAAATGAATTTCAACTAGGTTGCATGAATGGTTACTAACAATATCTAAAGTTAAAAAAGTTATGTTATCAATTGAATATATGACTTTAGATTAATCTTTTAGGTCAAGTTTTAAAGTGAATGATGATAATATTCATTTTAGATTATATAGATACACGTATAAAGAATTTATATCTTTTCTCATGTAAAATTTTCTCAAGTTTTGAAAAACTTGACGAGATTGTCAAAGTGAGTGGTTGATGTTTCACGTCATGGCTGGAGAAGGATGGATCGATATATAACCTATTCGTTAAGTTGTTTTATGTATTATTAGTCGATAGTTGATGTATAACGGAACCATCATAAACATTAATCAAGCATGATGCAACAGAGGGAGGCCATGAAGGGTCCCCTCAACACAACCAATGGAATCATTTGCTTTACACCAAGTCAGAAAAACGAGTAAATATAAAATGGGAAAGTTGGGAAAAGTAGTTTTGTTTAGGTTTAAGAATATTCAACATCAATATATATATATATATATATATATCTTACTGGGCAATATCATGAAGAGCAGTTAGCAAATGAAAACAATGATTTATATGATACCCCATTGAAGCCAAAGTGCTAGGAACTTTTCTTTAGAATATTTATGTTTTCCACTTTTTGATAGGTTGATATGGTATGACTCTGCATGCATCAATTGGTTGGTTCCGTGCCCAAACCTACCAAAGGGAACAAAACAAGTTGAAAGAAACAGAACGTCAAAATCACAGGAAGCTTTTATCAGAATATATATATATATATATGTAAGATTGTTGTTTTGCTTTATTGAATAGGCTCCTAAATGTTTCTTAATTCATTGTATTGTCTTTATAAAGAGATCAACTTTCAATAAGTAGCTGACACCAATAAGATGCAAGAGCAGGCCTCTGACAAATGGCACTCCATGTTTGTAGTGTTAATAGTGAATAATATCTTGCAGGAATGAAGGAGAGAGGAAGGCATTTATATAAACATGTATACCATACAAGAATCACGTAACCCAGAAACCAGACCACAGATATATACATATGTAAATGTCGTTACTATGAGGAGGAGCTACATGAGGTGCTAACTTTCCTTTATACTATAACTAAGAAACCATGCAAATTAATGGTCCCCATAAGTTACTTGTGGTAATCAGAACTCTATGTTCTGGGTTTATACATGATTGTTTGCATACATATATTGAAGCAGAGAGAGAAAACAGCTAGTAGTACCTAAAGTGTTTTTTTTTTTTTTTTAAATAAAAATAAAAAATAAAAGTAAAAAAGGGAGTAAGACCCACCTAAAGTTGATAAAGGGCTCAATGCAAAAAATTTGGAACTCCTCACAAGTTTGTCTGCATGGTGTGGCGTGGGCAAGATAATATTCAATTTGTCTTTGCTTTGGACCACTGCCATCTGTTGGCTTCATAATTTAATTAATATTATTCTATGAGAACCTTTCCGGTCCTGTATTACAACCAAGTCTCCAAGAAACTAACCCCATTTCCTCTATTTAAATCACTTGTCCTCTCCTCTTCCCTACCATTCCTAGACACGGATTAGCAGCTCATAAATCTCTCTCTTTCTCTCCCTCTCTCTCACTCCCGTCAAAGTCTTCTTCCTCTCCCCCTCAGGATAGAGCGTGTCGAAGCTACACATCGTGTACCACTAGCAGTTGAAGCTGCCAGCATGATCTAAACTTCCTTCTCCGTCAAGGATAGATCGGATCATGTGGTAGCTTCACCTGTTGATGGGATCACGAAAAACCCTACTTGTTATCCCCTATGTTCCTCCTTGACCTTGTCATATCTCTTAATTTCTTTAGCAGTTTCTCGTGATGTGCGATTATGCATTCCTAAACAGCTCCTGGAGTGAGTAAGTCTAGTTCAATCCAAGTTTCATTCATTATCTGGGTAACAATAATGATTTACTGTTATATATACATATCCCAGCTGCGTTGTGATGCTTATATAAATTTTTTCTTGACATGTGGAGTCTCTCCGGACTCCGCTTCAATTATAAGGATTTTTATTTTTACTTTTATTTTTTTAAAGGTTTTTGACTTGGTTGGTTAAAGAGCCCATTTTTTAATTGTTAAATCAGAGTCTTGAGCTTTGCAATGCGCAATATCTGCTTTTCAATGTCGAATTATGCTGGGGATCTCATCTTAACTGGGGAAGATATGAGTGTTAGGGATTTTAGTGACAGAATTCCCTCTGTTCAAACATGGTTGGTGCTTTTAAGATCCCATCTTATCTCCTCATGCATAGAGCCTTTCCTCTCTTTTTGTATAGTTATAAAATCATTATTTACAATAATTGTTATTAGCTATGAAGGCTATTAGTTTTATATCTAATTTGATTTTGACATATCGGTTTTGATGATAAATGGCATCTATCATTTACGAATATAAAACTAGTAAAAAGGAAAAAGAAAAAGCACTTTCATCTTTGATCGATGCTTACACCCTTTTAAGTATATTATTAATTGGTTAATTAATAATCAAGTCCGAGGATAATTTTGTTTAATCATAGCGCAAGGAACATATTAAGATACTAAACAGATGGAAATTTCTTAGAACATTTGGTAGATATATAAGACTTGTCTTTCATTTAGTTGAAGATGTCAATGAACTGAGAGATTCAAGAATTTGGGCTGGGAGGAAAGGAAAGGAATTGGTTTTGTTCTTTGCTAACATTTATATTTATGTACCGTCAGAGGACACTTTCTGGGTATTGAAAACGATATATTGACAATATTAATTACCAAACCAAAGAAGTTATAAATTGAATTTCATCCCCCAACTCGTTGGAGTTGCAACTTTTGTTGAGTCTTGTAGGCTTGTTTCAAATAAATGATTCGTGATCTGGGTTCGGCTTAGTTTCGCTCACGATAGTTGATGGGTTAGGACCGCATATATTCTTAATCTCTACATTCTCGACTTAAAATCCAAACATGATTTTGATATATATGCACGTTGAAGTTATAACAATATTAGAGACAAGGATTAAATGTTTGAGATAAATATATAATATTAATCTTTAAAAAACGAAATGAAGATAATAGAATCTGGGTATGAACTGTTTCGGAAAATGACACAAAGCTTGTTTCTGTTTCTGCTCAAATGGGGGTTGGCTGTTGGCACTTGACGCTTCGACACCATGCTCTTGTTGGGAAGCTTAAATGGATTAGCTTTTTCTGATACTATGTGACCCCTACCGTACCAAATATCGATTAAAAAAAATGGCATGATAGATTTGATTCTCCCCAGCTCTTTCTCGAGTTTTTAGATGAAAATTGAAGAGCTAGCTGGGGCCTATTTCTATACTCTATAACCACCTATGCGTAAATGCCATTTTTGGGATATTCTCGGTGTTCCCATTTTGTTTTTGTATTTTCCGGTCACTATTACATTGAAATTCTCGCTGTTCCCGGTTTGTTTTTGTATTGGCTGGTCACTATTACATTGAAAATTCACAGTAATTGTTTTTAATAGCCGAAGCAGAGATTCGTACATCATATTGGGGAACGATGTAAAGGGACCTGATGCCTGCCTCTGCAATCAGCCCGTCACCGTTAAAATAAAAGGGTTAATTGAAAAGGTAATCTAAATTAGAAGGGTTGTCCATTAAAAGAGCACTTGTTTAAAAAATTAAGCTATCATAATTATATTGATATATTTTTTTTATTCTTGAAAGTTAAACAAATCTGGAATTATCAGTTTTTAGCACTCAACCTGTCGGCCTGTTGATTTTTTACGCTGGACAGTCAAAAGGACTTGTTGAATTATGGTCATGGTGATAGGTAATCATTTTCAAACAATTTCCTTAGTTTTGTTTTCTTTTCAAAATTGTTTTAAATTAAAATACTTGTCTTCTATCCTCTCATATTTAGATTAAATATCTTAACTGGGATAGAAAAATATCCCATGAGAATTGCTTATTTAATATAAATGGAGTTAAAAATTGAGAAGTATCTTTTTACTTGTAATATGTTGCTGAGGAAAATTAACTTTTGGCCAATACCCTTAAGCAATGAATGAATATAGCGACTTGAAAAAAATAAAACTATATAACATAACACGATCAACGTTAGCTTCCCCAGGGTAAGTAGGAATAAGACATATTCAACGAACATTGACTGTAAGAAAACTGGTGTGGAATGAAAACATTGTACAAACTTGAGGAAATATAAAATCATAAGCCACCCTTTGAAGTTTCAGAGACAAAGACAAAACAAATGAATCAATAATCACTAGAAACCAAAGGCACATGCACCCACCTTCTCATAAGAAACTAACCCTAACCATTTCAACTTGGATCAAACCTAAACGAATCCACCACACTAAATTCCTGAACTAAACTTGGGTTTCCATATCTTTTTTGTATTTTGTTTTTTCTTCTAAAATGGGCTCCCTCAACTTTAATATGTTATAAAACAAGCATCTCAGTTGAATAAACACATAGGTATTGAAGCATGAACATGGTGATTGACAGTGATGAGCACATTATCAAATGATAACCTCTCTCTCAAATACAAGCTCAGAAAAGCTCAAACGGTAATGATTCACACTTTGTAACATTTAGCTTCAGATTAAACATAAGCATTCACCAAAGTATCTCAAGAGAGAATCAGGCAAGATAACTTCGATTTTGCAGTCAATCTAGACATATAAGCCCTGAAAATTCAATAAAGGTTCAGCCTTGAAATAAAGAAATAAATTAAGGAGAACATCCACAAAGGCTGGAAAACTATCTTGAATTTTTCCGTGGACCTGCTCTAACTGAGGGCCCATTTGCAAGTCAGTGGCCATTTTTCGTCAAAAAATGCTAGACTCTTCGATCTCCTTTGCTGGGATTCGTTGAGAGAACAATGATTAAAACCCTAATTAACTTCAATCGTCCTAGTATTTTTTACAACCACACCATTTGATCTGAAGAAAATTGTGAATAAGAAGAAAAGAAGAGTTGTTGTACAAAGATGGAGAAAAGAAGGAGGAGAAATCGGAAGAGAAGAATATCCAAAGAAGGAAAGAAGGTAAATAGAGAAGTAAACATGAAAAGAAAAATATGCCCTTTGACCGAGTAAATTTGGACGTGTTTGTCAGGGCATATTGGTAATTTAGGTGACCATTTCTTTTTAAATTTAATCCCATGTGCTCTATATACTGTTAGTAGGGTTAAATAGGAAAATTTACTATAATTGAATAGTTATACAAACATTGAATGATTGATGATGGAAATCTAGGATAAGGATGAGGATTGGGGGAGATGATGATCCCGTTCCAACCCGCACATCATTATACTTAATCATGATTGTATTAATTAAGGGGATATTACAATTGGACCCCTAAGGATTCGCCCAGAGTGTCGATTTTCAACGGCACCGGAAAACAGCCCCCAAAATTTTAACAGTCATCTTTCAATGTTAACAGGTAAATGGTATAATTGTCCTTTTATTTTTCTTTACTTTCTCTAATTTTTTAAATTGATAACATAAAACTAAAATAATAATAATAATAATAATAGTAATAATTCGCTTGCTGGGTGATGGAACTCCCTTTTTAATCCGATTGCATCCATGCAATTCTGCTCATTGTCAGCAACATTGGTTGCTGGCATGCAATGGGCTGGAGAACTGTTACAAGAAGCAGAGGAGGTTTGTTGCTCTAAATCCTGTGATGCTAATGCTCGAAAGAAGATTTTCAAAAGCGTAAACAGAGTGAAATTTGCAGTGTAACTCCACCATGTCATCAAACAACATTCGTCATAGTTACACGGAAAGTTCCTTCTTTGTATAAAGCGGAATTACATACCAGAATAACGAATTTTGTTGGACCAAGGACAACTTGATAACAAGAAATCAACTCATAATCTGAATACAAATACATAATTTAATTCACGAGGATATATGTGCATTATTTAGAATAAAAAACTCTACTCCAGCCATAGCAAGTTAGTTTTTTAAACCCATGCACCCCACTCCTGCCCTACACAACAAACACATATTATAGCCCATATTTATATGTATCTCTAGACCTCTACCTTCCGAGAGATCCCTAACCAATTAGGCCATCAAATTTTTGAAATGGTATAAAAGGCATACTTCGGAAGAATTACAACCCCGAGGAGCTCAGGACAGAGCTTATATTTCTCTGTGGCGATAACAAAAAGAAAGACATGCTCTATCCTGAGCCACTCAGGGATATTATTCTGCCCAAGCATGCCTTTATCAATTCAGGTTCCAAGTGTGGGGGTAGATCTTTCTTTGTGCTGCTTCACCCTTTTAATTACGGATCTTAATAACATCTTAAGAAAACTGAAGACTGGTTTCTCTGTAACAGGTATGAACTTCACAACCCAACCAATTGGCCATGTGATGGCTGCCATTATAATACAAGCTATCCATTGCCCCCAATTCAACCTCTCTGTATCAGCAAACTTCTTGAGGAACTCCACCATCACCACCTGAAGAAGTATCGTTATTCCAATGATTCCCAGGAACAATCGGTTCTTGAGAATTCCTTTAAATACATTCTTTTTCTCCAATTTCCTTGCATTGAACTCATTGAATACTTGGCAAAGAACAAAAGTATTGAAAATAATTGTATCATTTACTTCAGGACTCACTTCAAAGATGGACTCGCCCTTAAATTGTAAGATTAATAGGATTACTATCTGGTAAAGGGATTGAGATAGAAGATTTCTCCACATAATGTTTGTTATAAGGGGCTCCGTGCGACCCACAGGGCGTTTCTTCATTAGCTCATCAGTTGGCCTGTCTGTAGCGAGAGCCAGAGCTCCCAGTGTGTCCATGATGAGGTTCACCCACAGCAATTGAACTGCTGTTAGAGGAACCTCACCGGCAGAAACCGCTGCAATGAAGTTGATAACTAGAGCTGCAACATTAACAGTCAGTTGAAACTGAATGAATTTTTGGATGTTGTTATATACACATCGTCCCCACCTTAGAACAGTAGCCACAGAAGTGAAGTTATCATCCAATATGACGATATCAGAGCTTTCCTTAGCCACCTCAGTGCCTTGAATGCCCATGGAAAGTCCTATATCAGCTTCTTTTAGAGCAGGGGCATCATTTGTTCCATCTCCGGTGACTGCAACCACATGGCCCTGTTGTTTCAAGCACTGTACCATTAGAAGCTTGTCAAACGGGGAAGACCTTGCCATTACCAGGATGTTATCAATCTTCTCCTTTCTCTGATCATGTGTATAGTTACGGAATTGTATGCCTTCTACCACTTCCTCACCATTCCCTTGGTGATCCGTCAGTATTCCACAGTCTGTGGCTATAGCTTTTGCTGTGAAAACATTGTCCCCAGTGATCTTTTTGATCTTTACTCCTGCTGCTTTGCATATTTCCACGGCTTTCTTGACCCCTGGTCGACATGGATCCTTGAGGCCAACGATTCCTAGCAAGATTAAACCATCTTCTTTCGGCTTTTGGTGGGTCTTTCCGTCATCATTGTATTCTATTTCTTCTTCTGAAATTTGCTTGTGAGCAAAAGCAATGCATCTAAGGCTACTAGCTGCCATGCCGTGGATTATATTTTGCATTTTGCTCCTTACATGTTCATCCATGGTCTTTATGATCCCATTATTTTCATAATAATGCGAAGACATAGCTAAAATCATCTCAGCAGCTCCTTTCCAGTGTACATGAATTGTGTTATTAGTCTTGTCCCTAATTGAAACCCCACTTCTTTTTTTCTCAGAGTTGAAGGTTTCAAAGTGGAGTATATTGTATCTTTGCTTCACGTTTTCCATGTCCATACCCAATTCCAGAACAGCCCACGAAAGAATTGCTTTTTCAGTTGGACTACCTGAAAATTCAGGCACAGATCCTGATAAAGGTTTGGAAACACCGCCAGTTGTGTTCAAGCCAACTGCTTGGTGGAAAAGTTCAATAATATTTGAGGCAACTACACTATACGATTCTTTTTCAATAGATTCTTGGCCAAGCCAAAACTTAGTAACTTTCATCTGATTTAATGTCAAGGTGCCTGTTTTATCAGTACAAATCACGGTGGCTGAGCCCATCGTCTCGCAAGCCGAAAGTTTCCTTACCATTGCTTGATCAGCCATCATTCTCTTCATTGAATAAGCAAGAGTTAGGGTCACAGCCAACGGCAAGCCCTCTGGGATTGCTACTACCACAATGGTAACTGCAGCCGCAATAATGCGCACAACAGAATTAAAAACATCATCTATATCTGTTTTGCTACCCTGATACTCCTGTATTCCATTATCATCTTTTGTATTCCCGGTAAAGTAACGAGCCAATAGAACTATAAGAACTAGAAAAGCTACTGCAAGGCCTACCTTTCCAATGGAGGAGGTCAGTTTGTCAAGCCGGGCCTGCAATGGAGTTCTTTCACTGGAATCACTGGATATCGAACTCATCATCTCACCCCATGCAGTGTTCATTCCTACCGACACCACCAGCATCTGAGCATAGCCATCTGCTACCTTTGAGCCGGAGAATAAGAATGGATTCGTTGTGGAATCTACTTCGACATGTTCACTCTCTCCCGTCATGCTTGACTCGTCCACTTGCAAAGAATATCCATCCAGGAACAGCCCATCAGCCGGAATCTGATCACCAATTTTCAGGAACACAACATCTCCAACCACAAGGTCAAATATGGAGACTTGTTGGCGTCGACCATCTCGTACAACTTCAACTTTGATATTGTTACTTAGTTTGGATAGCTTGTCAAACTGCCTTTCCTGTCTGAAGTTACTAAGAGCAGAGACGACAACAACCAGAAAGACAGCTACAAATATACTTCCACCTTCATACCAGCCTTCCCCAACGCCGTGTTCTTTGATGCCAAAGCCAAGAGCCAGGGCAGCGCATACGAGAAGGATAAGAATGGTGCTGTCTTTAAAAGCCTCCAGCACGAAATATAGAAATCTTTTTGGAGGTGGCTTATGGTAAGTGTTAGTACCAAAGCGTTGAGACCTCGTTCGAATATCTTCATCGCTTCCGCTGATTCCATTTTCAAGAGTTGTCCCAAGAGCGGTGGCCACGCCTTCAACTCCTCCACATTCAAGATTGAGAGTGCGCAAGTCTTTGTTCTTGACAACTTCTGTTAGTTTAGTTGCATCAACGTCGGGGTCAAAGGAGGTGGAGACAACATTATTAACATCATAGCGGGAAGTGGATGGTTCAATGTTGAGGGCGAAGTAAGGATGTTTATGCAGGACATCAGAGAGGCGTCGAGTTTTGGCCTCGGATGCATAAGAAAGCATAGCACGGAAAGAACAGATAGTCCAATACGCAAGACGCCATCGCTTTTGAGCTTTGGTGAGTGTGGTGGTGGTGATGCTAAAGAACAATGTGCTAAAATCATAATTTGAGATTTTACTGTCAAACTCGGACATGGCTAGCTAGCTTTTTTTCTTGTGATTGAAGATTCAGAATCAAGCTATCAGAACCACTGGGCGTCCGAAACTTTTTTAGTTCGAGACAACGCAAACTTTTATAGTGAACTTGAATGTTACATTATTTGTAATTTTGTATACAAGACTTTTGTATACATACAGTACTTAATAAAATTATATTACATTATATTTAATAACCATCTTTTAAAGTTTTTTTTTAAAAGATGACATTTAAATTTCAAAAAAATTTTCGAAATATAAACAAGATCAAAAAATATATATTATTTGTTCCAATTAGAAGAACATATATATTAAAAATATATTTAAAAAAATAAGAATAAAATCTTTTACAAAAGTTGCAGGCCCGATCTTGGCGACGGCGGTGGAGTGCGCTGCCGACATTGATTTTTTAACTTTTTTGTTATAAAGATTACTACATTGGCACTCATGGTGCATAATTAAAAGAAAGAAATTGTTGTTAAAAGTCTAGACTGACGAAGGTTGATGGCAGCTCAACATCATCAAATCAATCATCAGAAGAAGTCAAATTATTTCGTTTGGGAGATGGGTTTGTGGGAGGGAGGTATTCATCCACTAAACTTTTTCTTAAAAGCAAATTAATTCGTTACCATATTATCTCTTAAAAATCATGAAATATGAGACAAGAGTGCAAAATAAGAAAATGAATTTAAATTATGGGGAAGAAGTAAGAATTTGATTAGATGAATGATGACTCATTAATTATGTCATTCCAACAAGGTTATGGCATTTCATGAATGCAATTTCTTTTGTTTGTGGGAAGGAATATATTGTTGGTCATTATTATCATTATCATCAGCTGTGTAGATTGAAATAGACAAACAATGATATACTTCCACTGAAACCAAACCAATTTCTTGGCATCAATTAATTTGGACTATAAAAATTATACTACCCATAAGTTAAATATTATAAGAGTTAGATTAGAAGGATGAATATGATTCCACATATTAATTAGAGTAGTATGGGTTTTAGTTATCTATAATAGAATAATAGCATAGAATAGTGAGAGCTTGTTTGAATTTGACTATAAAATGCCTGTAGCTCTAATTCTACTATGATTTCTCACCCAACAAATGGGAAGAGTATCCTAGTCCTAGCTATTGCTAAATTTGGTTTCCACCTGCCAGTGCCGATCGTGCTTTCACCCACGAGCATGAGCAGTGCGTGACCTAAACCTCTTGCGTTTCAACTAATCCCATGTTATGTTCCATGTGCCTTAAGACAAGAAGCATGAATCTCATTGTCAGGCAAATGCAAGGCCTGATACAGCCCTCCCCTCCGAACAAACACAAATTTACAAGTACGTAAATAGATATTTTCTTTCCACCTCGACAACTGTAACCCTGACTGTGACGTGACGTGAGTTGACCGGTTTTTTAATTCACACAAACTGTCCGCAACTGGCAGGCCGACTTTCTATGAAACTTCCGAGACATTATATTAACAATACAACCATGTTATGCTACCAGGTGCAATTTGCTGGTTAATTCGCATTTGACTTGGTAGAATTATATAACAACTTCAACAATTGACCTGGGGTTGTTCATGCTGTGCTATCAATTTTATTTATTAAACTAAACAATCCATTATTTCTACCGTTTTCTTTCCTCCCAAGAATGTTATTTCGATGACTTACTCCCCCTATTACCTTCGAGTCTAATTTCACTTTGACCCGACAAGAAAATATATTACAAGAACATATAATGTCAAAAGTAAAAACAATAAGCAAAAGTAACCCTTTCTTATACGTTACACCACAACCAAGACCATGATAAAGTTTATTTCATTTCTTAGAGATTTTTTATATATTATCCGAAATTTCAGAAAAATATTTTTTAAAACAGAATCCACCTACGTATATTTATTTAATTAAAAAATAACAAGTACTTGGATTAAGGTAGGTTGTTGGTCAGCTATCCTCGCCAACAACAATCCTGGACACATGCACATCATTTCCGGGAAACTTAAAGGCTTCAATTTCTGTTCATATGTCTTTCCGCCATCGTCGACATTTTTTATCTTACGTGTTGGAAAAACTAAAAGACTAAAAGAAGCGTGCTTTGCTTTGTCCACAATAATGACATTCGATATCAGAAAAGAACGCAGCTTGCAATTTCTAAGTGCGTGCCTTTATAAAATTTCTTCAGTAGCTGTCACTGCAGCTTCCTAGCAACTTCCTCTATCTCACTCTATTATTATCTATTCTCGAGACTTTTTAAAAACATGATATGAACTCTCATTTATTCTTGCCGAAAGCGTCGGATCCTGCTGATTGTCTTTGACCATTACCCAAACGATAAAAATATGAAAACATCAATGCGACTTTTCAACTCAGGCCTGGCCTGCAAGCGCAATCAACACGTTTGCAGTTGCAAGTAGGCCACAAATTTTCCAATATCGTGTGCTTTGCTTTGCTTTATCTATGAATGTTCATAATTTAGGTCACCCACTAGGCGTCAAGTTGAACAAACTCTTTTTTGTCTCTATCCTCAATCCCAAACTTCTAAACCAGTAGACCATTTCATATGAGATTTTATGTAACCCCGAACAAAATATCCATCATGTAATGCGAACTTTTTTCAAATAAATTACATAAATCTACAGCACTCGAACTCATTCTTAAAATTCAACTCCCCACGTCTCTGCAACCACTTTATCTATGATGCACCATAATCACGTACGTAGAGGCTGGGTCAAATGTAAACTAGACGGACAAATAACAAGTCCAAGTCTAAGCCCAAATCCCCATCAAAATCTCCTTTATAGTCTAAATTATCAAAAACAAAAGAGGCGGCCACGTTACAATTGTGGGTTACCTCACTGATCGTAAAACTATTATTATAAGATGACATAAAATATTTTTTGATTAGTTCACCAAAAGGTTGCACAATTTGAGAACAAGCAACAGCTCGAGAAATTTCAATTTTGGAGAGCATAAAACAGTGTAAAAATAAACCCATGCACCTCCAATGCAGCCCATTCACTCTAATGTTCCAGTAAACAGCTTCATTGGGCTACACTCAAGCCCAATTTTTTAGTTGGGATGATTCGCAATTAGAAAGTGAAATGAGCTAGATATAACTCACATTCCACCAGCCCAGGCATACGTCATGCAGGTCATTAGTTAAAGCTCTAATATTAACAATACAAAATAATATCAAGCATGCAAAATCTTTATGCAAACTGAGCTAACATAACGTAAAGGGATGGGTAAAAACTAAGAATAATAATTTAAAAAAAAAATCGAAGACACGAGAATCAGATGTTAACACTAAATCAATATGGATTAATTTGTATGACTAGTTTATATTTACAAAATTATTCTAATAATAATCATAATAATGACAGCTATAACTAATCTATGCTTCTATGCAGGCAGGTGATAGCTTCTCTTAAAACTATTTTAAAATGCTAATCACGAAAAGATCAAGCAATCTTTCAACCAAAATTTGAAGTTCTAAACACTAGCACTCCCATACAAAAATAAAAACCGACTCCAACAAAATAAAGAATCCGGCGAACTTTAAGTGGCCAATCAAGAGATTGTTCCAGCAACTATTTGAGTTTCGAGTCCTATAACTTCTGCCCTCGGACCCAAAAAAAGAAAAAAGTGAAACTCTGTGTGTCTGTTACGTGGCTAAATGGGGGCTTGAGTGGGTCTTCAGAAGGAAAAACATAGCCTCAATATTTAGTTGACTAAGTATATTTTGCATGTGCAGTTTGACTATGTTAGTTTTCCATGGGAAAATTATAAGAACTAACATTAGCTATAATCAATCCACCCAATTGAGCCTAAATAGACTAAAATACGATCTCTTATAAACTCATTTCTCTAACCCTTAAATCAATCTCTCTCTAAAAGTCTCTCGATCTCAAATCTCTCTCTCAAGAACCACTTCTAATCTCCACTGATACAACCCAACCAACGGCGACACGCTTTGTAGTAAGTTGAAGAGCTCGTTTGAATGCATTTATTTGTATTTGATTTGATTTGTTTGAAACATGTATTATTTGATTTACTTGAAATTGGTGTTATTTATTTGGTTTATGATGAAATGGGTGTTATGTGAGTAGTTTGAAAAGTTTAAAATGAGTGTATTTGTTATGATTTGATTGAAAAATGTGTGTGAAATATAATTGAGATAATGAAAAGGCTGGAAAAATGTTGTAAAATGGTCGGAATCTGCCAAAACAGTCAAAAAACCTGCAGAGAACCGGACTGCCTATTAGACTGTTGGACCGGGCTAGATAGCCTGCTTGGTTCGACAAGTCCGGCTTGCCACCCGGCCAGTTAGACCAGTCAGACCCGCCAGCCCTTCCAGTTTGACTGGTCAGGCCCGCCAGCCCAGCGGACCGGAAGGCAGTGTGTTTCCGGCGATTTCCCAACAGTCCGACGACTTTACCAACACTTTTCTGATGGTTTTTCTAAAATCGCCCAACTTTTCTTGCCATTTCTCAACATTCCGGTGACTCTTCAACACTCCAAACTCATTAAAATCACCCAAATTTATCATCTCAATCACATTTCACACACATTTCTCAACCGAATCACAACAAAAACACTAATTTTAAACTTTTCAAACAAATCACACAATACCCATTGATCATAAACCAAATCAAACAATACCCATTTCAAACAAATCAAACAACACATATTTCAAACCAACCAAACAACATCCATTTCAAACAAATCAAATCAAATAAAAAATAAACTCATTTAAGAAAAAAAAATTCAAACAAACTCTTCATCTTGCCCTGTCGAAAAATGCGTTGCTGCCGATTGGGTTGTTTCGCTGGAGGTTGGAGGTCGTTGTTGAGAGAGAAATTGATTTGAAAAAGTGAGGTGAAACGTTAGAGAAGAAGAGTTTATAAGGGAGGATAATCTTGTCCTTTTAGGTGTAAATGGGTAAATAGATTATATTATTTTGATAGTTGGTTAATTTTCTAATGTGGCTCATAGTTAAGACCATTTCTTACAGTTCCCCTTTTCAATGATATATTAGAGGAGGTATATATAACATTACAAAACAACTATATAAACTTCTCACTTAAATTGTTACACAAATCCACTAGTATTCATCTATTGCATTCAAATTATTAGAAAAGCAAATTTTAAAATGTCAACTAAACAGCTATATAAACTATTAGATTTTCTTATATATTGTTATGTGGCTTAAATGATGGCTTGAGTGGGTGTTCAGGAAGAGAAAAGTGACTTTGATACTTAGTTGAATAAATTAAGTTTTTTTAGTCTTTCTATTATTATGCATTTGTTGTTATCTATTAGTTAAACTATTTCTAATCGTATAGTAATTTACCATTGTAATGCCCTTTATAAAAGATAGTCCATCGAAAAAAGAATTATCATGATATTTCTTCTACACTTCGTGTGTCAAGATTGGAGAACTATGTTCCTTATGAGCAACCAAACTATTTTCTTATTTGTTCCTGTACCTTTCTAATAATAAAGATAGGAAAAAAGTGATGGTGGGCCTGTAGCAAAGTGGTATCAGAGTGCGTCAAAACCAGAGGCCTGTGTTCTCTATAAGCAATCTAATTATTTTCTTAGTTGTTCCTTTACCTTTCTAGTAACCAAGATGGGGGTGGGTCTGTACCAAAGTGGAGTAGGAGCACATGCATACACAAAGTGTAGAAGAAATTATCAGGGCACATGCATACACAAAGTATAGAAGAAATACTCTTGATAATTCTTTATTCGATGGACTACATTTTATAAAGGTATTAAAAAGGCAAACTACTATAAATGTAGATATTAAACTTTCATATTGGTTGAGTCGTTCTTTCATTGTTAGTTTCCAATGTTATTTAAAATATTGTAACACCTAAGACCCCTAGAGTGGTGATAGTGGGTTTCAGTTCATAATCCTATATCATGGTAAAATAGGTCATGACTAATTTAAATACTATGTTAGCTTTTTAAGCTATTAGAGACCTTTTGGATTATAAAGTCTAAAAACAATACTGTGAAAGACAGTGTATCCAAAGCTTGACAATATCTGACAGTAGATCAGGATATTACAATTGGATAAACTAAATATACTTTAACATGCTTTTAGTCGTAGGAGTGTGCGTTTAAAATATACGTAGGTGGGGATAATGGGTTGCGATTTAGTTCACTCAGGAGTCATAACAACACGGGTATTATCTAACTTAAATAAATAAATGATTATTAAAAAAAGAAAACATAAAATAAACTTAAATATTACTCATGTCGTAGTGATTCTAAATGGACTAAACCGTAGCCTACTGTCCCTAACTACATATAATCACCTACAAATAATCTGAAAACTAACACACACTCACACATCTTCTTAAAGTACGTTAACATATATTTAGTTTATCCAATTATAACATCTATATCTTTCAATCCAGAATCCTGCAACGTCTGATAAAATGGATTGTTAATATATATTTAGTTTATCCAATTATAACACCTATGTCTTACAATACATAATCCCACAACGCCTGGTATAATGGATTGTTAACATATATTTAGTTTATCAATTATAACACCTATATCTTTCAACAAAGAATCCCACAACGACTAGTAAAATAGATTGTTAACATATATTTAGTTTATCTACTTATAACACCTATGTCTTTCAATACAGAATCCCACAACGCATGGTAAACTGGATTGTAACTAGTTTAATATATAAATATATATAGTTGTAAGACCAATGGCCCTTTGACTTTATACCTTTTTTTACACCAATTTGTGTCTCTTAAATTAATAGAAATTAAAGATCGAAGATCTAGATTTCATGATGTGTCAAATGAATAGCATTAATGATTTACTTTCCTCTCTCTCCAATCTCTTATTATTTAATAACTTTTTTTTTCTACCTCCACTCTCATCCTACATTTTTGCATTTAATGTTTTTATTATATCTTTTCCTCTATTTATATTATGAAGGTAAAATAATTGAAGAAAGATGATACTCCTTATTTTTTATAATAAATCTGTTAACTCCAAAAAGATTTCCTTAGAAAAAAGAAAAGAAAGGAAGCTTGATAAAAATCAACAAAACAAATACATATTAGAGACATCTTTCATGATAAACATATATTTAATTTGAATTGGGTGCTGAATGAAGCTATGATATTTTTTAATTAAATATATTAATGAGTTATAACCATTCACAAATGCTTCTAGTACCCTTTAGGAAAAAAAAAAAAAAAGAAAAGGAATAAAAGTAGGGTTGATAAAAATCAATAGAACAAAGACATATTAGAATGAGAAGTTTGATACTTAAAATAATAAGGAGCATATAGATTTTGCCTTCTATAATATAAAGTCAAGGAAGAGAGAGACTAAAAAGATTAAATGCAAAGGTATAGGATATGAGAGGAAAGAGAAAAAGAAAGTCATTAAAGGATAGGAAAGTGGAGAGAAGAGGGAAGGAAATAATTAATTAGCATGTAAATAAATTTGACACAATATCAAATCTAGACCCTTGATTTCTATTAATCTAAGAGACAAAAAGTTAAGTTAAGTAGTCATTTGATCCTGCCTGCTATATATCACTCAAATAACTCAAATAATGGCCAAAGCCTGTATTTAGGCTTAAACACATTGAAATACTCTTCAAAGCCAAATTAGAGCCCTGTACAACAGATGAAAGTATTAATTATCTAGAGATTATTTACATAACGGTCATGGGGGAAAATTAAAAGGAACCAACAGCAGAAATGGAGCTGTCATTCACATGAAGCCAAAAGGACAATATCAACTTTCATAATTGCAAAAACATGGCCATACAAGAATATTTACTAGGAAATTAAAATGATGATATTATCACAAATTCAACTAATTAAACAGAAACTCAAAATGAAGAGGTTCGGTTCCTCTACCAATTGAGGGAAATTTCTTGAAAAGAAGAAATGAAAAGAAATCAACAAAACATAGCCGTACATGATGATGATGGCATGATTCCAATGAAGCAGATATGGAGAAGATAACAAAAGTAGTGTTGTCTCAGCAACCAATTTGGAGGAGTTTGGTGCTGGAGTTAACATTTCTGGGGCAGTTACTAAAAACTAGTGCTATATTAACAAGTGGTTGGGGATAGGTAGCACAATTGTGCCAAATGAAGCATGAAGAATGATGGTGATTATTATAGGGGGTATCTATTATTAACAATCATACCAGGAATACTAATGATTGTAACAACAACTACATAAATAACAGATTCGAATTGAGATAAATTCACTAGTAATTCTTGTGAATATGTATGCTCCGAAGTTCCAGTAACAGTTCACAAAGATGGAAGGATGATCATGCAGAATATTTCCTACTTGGATACTCCTATCACCATGCTAATAATACCTTATATTATTAAAAAAAAAAATACTCTTAAAATATAAAGCAAACTTACTGAAAGCAAGATTCGGGAAAAGAAGAGACAAGCAAATTCAAGCTACCTTCCAACAGCACAAAAACACGGGGTTAATTCAACCTGCATTAAAAACTCATCCGCCATTATCAATTGCTAAACATTTGGATTTGAAAAACAAAAAACTGGTAAATCTCATCTAAAAACAAAAACAAAATGCATGCAAATCTCATCCAGTTGAATAACTCAATAAGATCTATCGTTGTTATCTAATCATTAATTAACATGCTCGACATAAAATAAAAAGCTAATAAGTTGAATCGATCATACCTTTACGTTAGGAAGCGTTCATAATTGGTATCAGAACCCAGCAACTCACTGGCCCGGTAACATGTCACTCCAAATTCACGATGACCCAGAAGTCGCGAAGCCCACTGATCTAAGCCAATTATATCCTTCCACTTACTCCGCTCCGGCAACGACGCCAAGCAAACTATCTTCTCAACCTCCTTGGGAGTTACTCTCCCGGCGATTCTGGCGTCTCCAAATGGTTTCAACAACTTCTCCTTGGCAAAACTCACGCACTTTTCCTTGGCAACAACCAAACAAGCTTCCATTTCACGCACTTCGCAGCCCTCCTTCTCCTTCAAGTCGATGGGTTTCCGAACAATCAGACTTCGCCACCACGGGGGCTGGCACTTTTTGGACGCGTTGAGGGCGCATCCAATCCTGGCTCCCTCTTCGCATTGTGAGAGGATTTTGGATTCGCAGGATTTGTAGGCGATGGCCCATGACTGGGGGCTTCTGAAAGCGAGGAGGTAGGAGCCACCCGATCTCGATGGTTCCTCACGTGGGCCCGCGTAGATAGGCCCCCGGAGTAAGGGGATGGGGTGATCAAATTTTACGGTGGTGGATAATTCCGAGTATTCGTCGATATTAGGTTGCAGCGGTGTGGTGTAACTGTCCATTTTTTGAGGAAATTTTCCTCTAACTTCTCCAAAGCATCCAACTACGCTTAGCACCTAAGCAAAGTGTTGTTGCTCTTTGTCTTTAAGCAAAATGTACACTTCATAATTTTAAATAATTTAATAAAAAAAATTTTAATTTTAATTATTTTTTAAAACAATCTTAAAAGTTTATGTTTTTTAATTTTTTTTTTTATTTTAAATGGGAATCAACGACAACAAATTAATTTCGTCTTGTTATTAAAATAATAATAATAATAAAATAATCTCTCTAAACCCCACCCTCTTTGCAGCTTGCTTCAAATATGTTTTGTAGTATTTGATCTAGGATACCAAAAAAAGAATTTATTGCCGAGCAAATTGAAACGCGCCATGTGTAACTAAGTTGATTACTCCGGTGGTCAAAGCTTTGTCTTATAATTATAATATTTTGGGAATATTGATCCTCATTCATATTTTAGCTTCCTCAAAAAAAAAAAAAAAAACCATTTTATTTAAAATTTAATAGTTTAAATTTAATTCAATAGAAAATCACAATTAAAAATTAAAAAAATATAATTATCCTAACTACATGATTTATGATTTATAAACTAAACTATTTTCTTATAAACTCATAGTTCCATGAAATCTTACTGAAAACTCTATTTTAATTGTATCTTCATTTAACAAATGGTCAGTTCCGAACACATATGATTTATTGAAACCCCACTTAACATCCTTTAGTTTCTAAAATTCTCTTCGATTAAAAATGATAATAATAAATGATATAATGATTAATTGATATACCAAAATTAAAAAAAAAAAGTTGAATAAGTTTAATTAAATGATAACCCTTGGATCTAGTTCACTAAGATCAAAGTGTTATAAGCATAACAAAATTTAAAAATATATATTATTGAAGTCTAAGAACAAAGACGAAGCAAATTTTTTTTAATAAAATACTAACTTAAAAAGAGAATACAGGAACTTAATATAATATTTTTATTTTAAAAATGATTTTTTAGATTAATATTGATAATTATATCTGGCTGTTAAAATCTTAAAATTAGCACTTCTGGCTGTGTAAAACTGCGTATTGTCTCATCCCAACTATAATCATATATTAATCGAAAAGTGTTTCAGGGGCATTGGGATTTATTTAACTACAAGGATATTATTTTTCTTGATAATCTAATGATAAGATTGATTTTAGTAACTACAGTACACACATATAAACTACTTTAGGCCTAACTTTTTTAATTTGACACATTATTTATCTTTATTTATTGCTTTTTTATTCAGTTAATTTTTTTTTTTCACTTTATTATTCATCTTTAGTCATAATAAAATGTACGCCGGGCACAGCGTAGCCCGACCAATTTTGGGTAGGCTTGATAGGCCTATGGCCGGCCAGGCCGAGCCAAAATAGTGCCAGGCCAGGCTGGGTCGGGCCAGGCCTTAAAAAAAAAGTTATGGGCTTGGCCCAAGCCTTATATTATTTGGACTAGGCCTACTAGGTGTATTACTACTCACTATTTTAAAATTTTAAATTAATTTTTAATTTATAAAAATAAAAAAATTATTTACTACAATACTAAGGCCTGTAAGTTTGAAACCTAGACCTGAGCCTAGCCTACCTTAGGCCCGAGCTTAGGCTAGGCCTGCCATCTCTACATGAGATAGAGGTGGAGTGAAAATTTAATCTTCGCATCAAGATGAGGTGGGACGAGTTTCACACACCCCGCACCCCACCATTATATAAAAAAAATATTAAATTATTGTTATTTTTATATAATTTACCATAAATATATAACATATAGATATTACTTTTTATTTCATATTGATTATTTTAAAATCATAAATTATAATATCAGACTATAATTTGATATAACGTTATTTGGTTAAAACCCTAAATTGAATTATACAAAATAAAAATAGAAAAGTCATTAGTGATTATTCATTTTAAAACACTTTTATTTTTGTTTCTTCAACTTATCAATCTTAATTCTCCTCTATCCTCACAAGAAGAAAAAGTTATAGACAAGATCTATAAAGAACCCACAATGGTTTAGTCTAAGTGGCGAAACGTATCCAGGATTGAGAAGGTAAAACCAACAATGAGATCATGGGTTTGATTCTCCTTATACGTAGATTATATCATGATTAAAGTCAAACGAACCGTACTCCTTTGTATATGCTAGGAGTACCATTCACTATTTCTTGAAGTTAACTATAATAGAAGAGCTTGCCTCACTCATGAGTAAATAATTCATAGTAGTCTCATTAGTCCGTACGTCTTTCTTAGTAAAAAAAAGAAAAAAGAAAAAAATCTATAAAGAACAACCAACAAGAGTCCTCAAAAGAATGAAGAGATAATTTTACACTAACATGGAACATGATTTCAAAATATATATGTCTATGAAAATTTCATGAAAATGAAAAATATTTAATAAATTAAAATAATTAACAAAAGTAATACGAAGGTAGACCAGAACATATTGTAAATTATTAAACTCATCTCTACTTTTTTTTTGTTTTTTTAATATGAAAGGTGATTTCCTTATTGACTTTTGTCTCAAAATTTAAAAAGACTTTGACAGAATTTTAACAACCTATCGTACAAGTACATTACTTATTTATGATCGAATTGATTATTGTAAAATTTATAACTTGAATGATGCATTTTAAGAATTAATCTACACCAATTGTGTGATTTAGCTTGTTGAATCATATGTTCTCCATGTTCATAATTCCTATTTTTTTCATTACTTTTCAGTCAAATAAATTCAATGATCAATTACAATTTTAAAAATTAAAATATTTTAAAAATTTTTATTATTTTTAAAACAACATAAGTTTTAAACTATTTAAAAAGTGGTTACCAAACACTGTTGCTGTGGTTATTTCCACTACAATAATGTAAAACTGTCAGTCATTTATGCCTATTTACGAATGCTTTTATACCATTTTGTTAATATTCTCGAAATACAATTTTTTTTTATTGCAATGAATTTTACGTGTTTAATTTAGTTTATATAAAACATAAAAGCATAATGATTTGAAAATACAATAATTTATATAAATAAATAAATATGTTTAATATGCTTTTAGAATTTTATTTTTTTAAAATGTTTTTTTATGCCTTTTGGGAACACGAAATCTATTTTTTTTTTAAAAGAAATTAACGTTTTCAATTTTAAATAATGTGTTTGATAAAATAGTTACTGAGAGTAATGCACAATTACTGAGGCTTCATATTTTGTTTTCTTTGTAATAATGGTGATCTCAACTCTCGGGAGCACAGGGCGAGAGAGAATGTCACTGGTAAATATGAATAGCTAGTCCTCATCATTGAACAACATCAATAGCTTTGGAAGGCTGAGAGGAATTTCCAGTAACTGGTTTCTGCCCATTTAAAGCCGCAGTTACAATTGGTGAATATGAAGCTCTCTTTGTCGAGTTTCTTCATCTGAAAGAAAGAAAAAGAAAACAAAAAAATGCTAATTTCGGTTGTGTTAATAGTGTGATCAAGAAACTGTGTCATAGTGAATTGCTTTCCTTAGGCAGTTTTCATCTCAAAATATCAATAGGATTATTACAATCAAGTTGCGTAGACAATGGAACTCCCTTTTTAATTCGATTGCATCAATGTAATTCTGTTCATTATCAGCAAGATTCGCTGCTGGCATGAAATGGGCTGGAAAGCTGTTACAAGAAGCAGAGAAGGTTTGTTGCTTTAAATCCTGCAATGCTAATGCTAGAAAGAAGACTTTCAAAAGCGTAAAAGAGTGAAATATGCAGTGTAACTCCACCATGTCAACAAACAACATTAGTCGCTAGTGACACGGGAAGTTCCTCCTTTCTATATAGAGGATTTACACACCAGAAGAACCAATAATGTTGGACCAATAAAAGTCGGAAATAAAAAGGACAACTCGATAACGCAACATCAACTCAATAATCTCAATACAAATATTACTTGGAATAAAATACTCTGTTCTAGCCATAGCAGGTAAGTTTTTTAAACCCATGCACACCACCCTTGCTCGAGTGAAAGATCTCTAAACCAAGACAACAAATATTGTTAGGACCATAAAAAGTCGGACATTAAAAGGAAACCATGATAACACAACATTGCGAATTTAAATAGAAATACCAGGATAGCTGAAGACTGGTTTCTGTGTAACAGGTATGAACTTCACAAGCCACCCAATTGGCCATGTGATGGCTGCTATTATTATACAAGCTACCCATTGCCCCCAATTCAACCTCTCTGTATCAACGAACTTCTTGAGGAACTCCACCATCACTACCTGAAGAAGTATCGTTATTCCAATGATTCCCAGGAACAATCGGTTCTTGTGGATTCCTTTAAATACATTCTTCTTCTCCAACTTCCTTGCATTGAACTCATTGAATACTTTGGCAAAGAACAAAAGTATTGAAAATAATTGTATCATTTACTACAGGACTCACTTCAAAGATGGACTCGCCCTTAAATTGCAAGGTCATGGGATTAAAATCTGGTAAAGGGATTGAGATAGAAGGTTTCTCCACATAATGTTTGTTATAAGGGGCTCGGAACGACCCACAGGGAGTTTCTTCATTAGCTCATCAGTTGGCCTCTCTGTAGCGAGAGCCAGAGCTCCCAGTGTGTCTGATAGGCACCCAAGCACTTGGAGAACCCACCCCCAAAAGCTAGCTGTTGAGGAGGGAGAGCCAAGCCACTTAAA
>JANLJB010000105.1:5228-24529 GCA_026212285.1 Bursera cuneata
AAAATTATTAAATCAACTCAGTTGTTCTATAATTTTCCTTATTAATTGGTGAGTGAGGATTTAGGGTTTGTTGCATTCATAATATATTCTGTGTGCTAAAGAAAGTTAGAATTTCTCCCTTCAATTTAGTGTGTAATGCAGATTCTTTATTTGTTGTTAGTTTATTTATTTACTTTGGGTTCTTTTTTGTTGTTCTTCTATGTTGCTGGTCATAGGTCTTTCTAGTTGTGNAATTTAATCATTTGCAGAAATGGTGCAGAACAGAAACAAGAGCAACCTAATTATTGCGGTTAGATTCTAAAAAATCGTATCTGTAAAGAAAAGAGATCGCTTTTCTGGACTTTGATAGACTTGATATTCATTCATTCAAAGCGGTTTTAAGAATTAGATATTCTGTGGTGATGTACATGATTTAGCTTATCCCTACAATTGTTAGCATTACTGTAGTCTTGATAGTATCATCTATCAAGTTTAGAAGAGCTGCTGGGGCAATCAATTGTGGTTAGTAGCAAATTCAAAATGTTATATTCCACTTCAATATGTGGTACGTTGCTTTGGATGGTTCTACTTCTCAAGGAGTTTGGGTTCTTATATGTTGTATCTTGTGCAATAACAAATTCATTCGAAGTAAGTCTTTTATAGGATCATGCCTTCTGCTAGACTTAAGTTTGAGCGTATTTTGTATATATATAATCTGGTTGTAGGAGGAGAAGGGAGAGTATGTGTTAGAATTAATTCTATTTCTTGGCCAGCAAACCTCTTTAAGACTTAATGTTTTGTCTATGTTGCCTTAAGTATAGCCTCCAGTCTCGTTCCCTAACTTTGTCTCTCTCATGGATAATAGACCAAGGCCTTTTTGCTTTGATTACATTGTAGTGCTTTAAATTCATCCTTTNATGTGTTTTTGATATCTCAGATTATAGAAGTTCTCCTTAGCTTTTATACTGTTAGAAATTGAGATACAATTTTCTTTGGGGAATGCCAATGGCTTCAAGTCTTGCCACAACAAAGCCTGAAAGAGATAATGGAAGACCTCTAATTGTATTGGATACTTTTTTTCAATTTGTGCAGTTGTGTGCTTATAAAGGACTTTATCTTGGATTCTCTCCATATAAAGAGGCGGTTTTGAGAAATTCATATAGTTGTAAGTAAATACATTTCTAGTGTATGGTTTTACTTTATATTTCTGTGGTGCTGAATACATGATATAAAGATAATAGGATGTTGCATTTCATCTTTATTTATTTCACTGTGTCTTGATCATTCTCTGTATCATGTCATTAGATGTAATAGTATGTTGCATTTCATCTTTATTTATTTCACTATGTCTTGATCATTCTCTGTATCATGTCATTAGATGATGATTGGAAATAAAATAAAAAATAAAAAAGATTTGCATTATACAATACAAACTTTCATGATTTTGTAAATAGAAGAAAGAAGAGGTTATTATTCATATAATGGGAACCTCTTTGTACTGAGTTCTCTTTTTTGCTCCTACATATATATATATATATATATATATATATGGCTTTCATAAATCAGTAAAATATCATATATGTTTATCCTCTATTTGGTTAGTGTGATAAGACACTCTGTCTCTTTCTCTTAAAGCTGCTCGAAATCGATGTCCATGCATTCCAAAGAAGCATGTTTGGATATCCCAGGCTTATTTGGAACCAAAAATGGAGGATCCCGGTCGACCAAATTATGGTTTTAAATTGCATAGCCATAAGAAATTCTCCAGATACATAGGTGTGAGATCTGAACTTGCTGATACTGGGGCTACAGATTCTGCCTATCCGTTATCAGGTTCTCTTGTAAATCGATTCCAGTTATTTCATTTCCCCCCTTCCCCTTCCCCTGTGCCCTTCCCCATCCCTTCTAAAATTTTCAACCTATTAACTAATTATTTTCAACAAATTTTTAAAGTGCAGAAGTTAATCTTGGCTCCAAAGTTAGAGGAATATGCTTCTATGCTGTTACTGCTGTAGTTGCCATTTTTCTGATTGTGCTGATGCTGGTGGCACATCCATTTGTGCTCTTGCTGGATCGATACCAAAGAAAATTTCATCATTTTATTGCTAAAATTTGGGCAATGTTAACTGTTTCTCCTTTTTTAAAAATTGAGATTGAGGGATTGGAGAATTTGCCTGCAGCAGATACTCCTGCTGTATATGTTTCCAACCACCAGAGTTTTTTAGACATATACACCCTTCTCACTCTTGGGAGAAGCTTTAAGTTCATCAGCAAGACGGGGATCTTTATCTTTCCAGTCATTGGTTGGGCCATGTTTATGATGGGTGTCATTCCTTTGAAACGCATGGACAGCAAAAGCCAGTTGGTATTTCTCTTTACTTTCCCATTGTAATTATTGCACAGTTGTAATTAGTTATTTTGTTTAGTATGGATACTGGTATGTGTTATAGCAATTTATTTCTTTGCATCTTTCATCTTGGCAAACTTAATTTTCCACTGTTGAAATCCATTGATTTGAAATTTTATTGGTTTTCTGTTGTAGGAATGCCTTAAGAAGTGCATGGATCTTATCAAGAAGGGTGCCTCTGTATTTTTCTTCCCAGAGGGAACAAGGAGTAAAGATGGAAAATTAAGTGCTTTCAAGGTTAGTCTATATTGGTTTTTCTGTCATCTGCATGCATGATTAGATATGATTATTAAAGAAACTGGTGACGTAAACTCATGAACAAAATTGGAAGTAATTTGTTTCCTTGTATTCATTACAACCAATTGTAACATGGTTTAAACCTTTAAGGTCACAACTAATGCATGCTTTAAAATGCTAGAATAGTTTTTAGCACAACATTTGTACAATCATATTTGTTACCTTAATCCTTAAATAGGAGTCAATGATGGTAGAAAATGTGGGTACTTATTAAAGCCCTCTTGTTTCCATGAAATTCATTATTTTATCTTGCGGATGGTTTTTAGAAAGGTGCATTCAGTCTAGCAGCAAAAACTGGAGCCCCAGTAATACCAATGACCCTTATGGGAACTGGCAAAATCATGCCTTCAGGAATGGAGGGTGTCTTAAATACGGGATCTGTTAAAGTTGTTATCCATAAGCCTATACAAGGAAGAGATGCAAAATTACTGTGCAGTGAAGCTAGAAACATGATTGCAGATAGGCTTAGTCTTCAAGGCTGAAGAATTTACTCACACTATTTTTCTATGCTTGACTACCTAATATCTTGATGTGGATTCAAGAAATATAATCTGAAAGGTACTTATCATTTTCCCCTCAGCTCTTTCCCTACTTCATTGTTGCAATCTTTGCATTCAAGAAATTCTATTGGAATGTTTTTTCTTTGATGAGTATTTGGGAGGTTGGAGCTTCTATCAAAGTCTCCTATGCTTATGTTTCTACACATTTTCATTTATGTGGGACTGAATTTCCCCTGATATGTGATATACATGATCGGTACTTTGTCCAAACCCACCTGCTCTTATTCTAGTTTTTTAGCCAGACTGGGCTTTATATATGCTGTTAAACGGGTACACAATGATCTTTATCTTTATTGCATGTTTTATCTAGCTGTTTCAGAAACATATTTCCTATTTTTATACGAAATTTTTCCTCAAGTACCTTATATCATCTTCCTGAACAAAACACGTGGGTATTCTTCTTGCTCCTTCCTGCAGGTTGCATATTGCCAAACCTGAGCCCTGTGCGTTGTGCTTGCGGTAATAGCTGTTTTGTTTAGCCTATCAATTCAGGCATTTTGAAGTCATCTTTGGGACCGGCAGACCCTTCTAACATTCATGTGGTTTGGCAGCTGGCTAATGGCTCTTATTTCCCTGAATAAATTTGGCATCTGATCGTCAATTATTTAACCATACCGGTTGGAAAGCTGAATAAATTTTGCTCTGACTGAATAAAACTTATAATGATTTACAGTTTATAATCCGAGTTCACCGAGAAGAGTTCACTTTATGCCTAATGCTTCGTAGTTTTGTTTTAGTTTTTGTGTTTTACATTGTTTTATCTAGCGTATTGGTCATTGAGAAAAAAGGTACTGGCGTTGAAGCAAAATGTAAATGATAAGAAGTCCTTAGGAAAATGAAAACACGGTTTTCATAAAATATGTTGAAGTCTTTAATATTATAATAGAAAACCCATTTTGAAAAATTCTTCGACTCAATGGATGACTATCTTCTATTCTTTCATAGTTTTCTTCCCAAAGTAATTTTGACCCAGGCCTAAATGCGTTACAGCTCACAAGAGAAATATCATCATAATATGAGCAGACCGAGGACCTCACAAGTCATGCAAAAGAGGGCTCGACTCCGTCCTTAGTGGACTGTTGGAGAAGTCTTACTCATTTCATTCTCTAACCCCGCGATTGGCGTGATTTAATAATAATTTATGTCACTAAAATTAATATTATGAAATTAAATTAAATTAGAATAATACTAATCATATTATAGTAATAAAATTACTGGGCCATTAACGGGCCGGGCCAATTATTCAAACGAATTGGACACGGCAAGGCAAGGCCCGTCTATGACGAACAGCTGGAGCCGCCAACAAAACCAACCACAGCAGAAAGCAGGGTCAAAACCGTCATAACGGAAACTTGACTACTTTAGCTTTTCCGTCTCATTTCGGTCGAAGATAATTTTGACTTCATTTTTCCTCAGATTTTCTCTTCAGAGTAATGTACAAATCTCTCAGCTCTTTCAGTCCAAATTTTTGTAAATTATGAACTGAACTTCAATTGTTTCACTGTAAGTTTCTCCCTCCTTTGATCTCTTCTTACCAACAGTTTCATTCAGTTAATTTTTGTTATGTTTCAATATATTTGCTGTAGTTTCGTTTCTTCTAAGCTGAAATTTTCTTAGATTTTAGTTTTTTTTTTCTCTATTTAGCTTGGAATAGCTTGCTTTTAATACGAACTACTTTGTTTTCTCCGCCGGTGTTGTTTTGTTGTTTTTTTTTTTTTTTATTTGTAGTGGATGTTTGTGTTCAGATTATTAAATTTAGTGGTGATGTATAGAGGAAAGAGAAGGCGATTGACAATTGAGAGAAAATGTTTCCAATATTTAAAAAACAAAATTGTAAAACGATGATATGAGGATAAAGGATTAGCTGTTGTAAATTGTTTTTGGGGATCTAATACCAAAGAGGACGTATTTTGGGGAAAATTATCATTTACCTTGTAAGTTTTTCCTTAAAATCAGTCAAGCTCTCAAGTATCTGTTTTGCCTCAGTTAATGTCATTTGTCTTCAAAACAGAGATTTTAGGGATGTTTTTGATTATTGGTAGGCTTAAGGAAAAACTTAGTGGATAAATATCATTTACCTATTGGAAACTCTAAGATGGAGATTTTGGTAGCTGATTTGCAAGTGTATGGATAGGGTGGTTTTTAGAGAAGTTTTAGTATTAGGCATAAAATTGCTGAAGGAAAAAAAACTGTTTTGGCGGCTTGATGAGCTTGGTTTGGGTTATTGCTGCATCTCTATGCAATAAAATTTTGACTTAAAAAAATATTCATCTATTTTGATTAAATGATTTAAGGTTTTAAGTTAAAAAGTAACATTTGGTAGTGCCAACTCAAGAAACAATCTAACCCCTTGAATTTTGATTGAGATAGATGAACTATTTTGGTAGGAGATGGGATTGCTAGAGGCATGCTTTTCAGGTGACTTTTAAGTTTTTTTTTCGTGATGTTGATTTCACTTTCTTTGAAGATAAGACAAAATTGAAAATAATAATGGAGTCAGGACAGTCAGTTAATCACTAGTCCTGGTATTAAAACTTGGATTGTGTTGGCTTGTTGTAACGTGGGGCTTGCTTCATTGTGTCAACAACTTGGTGAGTGCAACGTGACTTGGGCCATTGTGCTTCCTAGTTCCTACCGTAGTCCCTTTTTTTTTTTAACGGAACAAATATCTTAATCCATTAACTTTTCCAAAACATTTAAGTTACAGGCACGGTAAGCTTCAGGCTTATATTCACTTGGAAGGTTGGGGTTTAAGTGCAACCTTACTGTTGGCCCATGTACTGAGCTGTGAAATTGATGTCTACTGGTGTTTTCTTTAATTAATTTCTCTTTCTTGAACTGCAGGGGTATTTATGTGTTCAACTGTATAAAAATGTTCGATTGTGGTTACAAATCGCATTATATGGATGGTCAGCGAGAGAAGTTTGTGAGGTATCAACTATGATTTTTTCGTTTTTCTGTGGTTGGAGACATTCTTGGAGGACAAGAAAGTTAAATTTATTTCATCTCAGATGTTTAATGTTGTATGGTGTGTATTATCTGGTCGACCTCTTTCATCTATAAAAGTGTATTGAATTTTTTTTCTTGAATCAATTTGTACAGACATGATATTCTATGACTCGTATGTTATATGAAGTCATGAGTTAGTCACTTTCCCATGAATCTTTTCTAATGTGTTTGTGTGGAAGAAACATGAATATCAAATATTGGCAAGACTAGTGACTGGTTGATTAATTCTGTAGCCCAGTATATTCAACTTAACTCACAAAATTTCAGCTGAACTAAAATGGAAAAATAAAATGGAGTGAACCGTTATTTGGCTTTTGATAAAGTAGACTTTGGAGGGCAAGATTATGGTATCAACAATAATCTGAAATGTATAAAGTTATTAGTTGTTTTCGCGTTCAGGTTGGCTGGATTAGATATTTCATTTGCACTGGTTTTGACTATTCAATGTGGGTGTTTGGCCTCTTTTTTACCTGCTAATTTTATGGTGGCCGTTATCATTCATGATAGTATAAGATACAAGAAAATTTCTTTATATGACTATTTTTTATCTTGTTTGTTTTATGTTATGGTCAATTTCAGACTTGGAACTTCATCCAGAAGGTATCTAAGTTTTGTTTGTTGGTGCTGCTTTAACTGTGTTCTAGGTTGGATGACTTGGACTCTAGATTATCTTCATCTTCTGATACAGGAGTGAAAAGATGCGGATTTAATGTTGAGGGATTAAGTCGTACTGCTCAAGTGAGCAATTCAACATCTTTTAAGAGAGGAATCAGAAAGGGATCTGAAGGACTTAAGTCGATAGGCCGATCACTTAGATTTGGGGTTTCTCGAGCAGTATTTCCAGAAGATCTTAAAGCTTCAGAGAAGAAGATATTCGATCCTCAGGACAAATTCCTCTTGTTGTGCAATAAACTATTTGTTGTATCATGTATTCTGGCAGTATCTGTGGATCCTCTATTCTTTTTTCTTCCAGTCATCGATGGTTCCTCAAATTGTCTTCGTATGGATCGCAAATTAGCAATTGCAGCAACAACACTGCGGACAGTTATTGATGCATTCTATCTTATTCACATGGCTCTACAATTTCGAACAGCTTTTATTGCCCCTTCATCTCGGGTTTTTGGACGAGGTGAACTTGTGATAGATGCTGCACAAATAGCAAAGAGATACTTGCGGCGGTATTTTATCATTGATTTTCTTGCCGTTCTTCCTCTACCTCAGGTTTAAAACATTGTGCTGACCCTCACCCTCTTTACTTGTTGATTCGGAGGCTGCATGCAATTCTATTGTTCCAATGCTTTAACTTTAACTTCTTGCTTATTGTTAGTTTCTTCTACTTGTGTTATATTTGCCCGACTTATTTTCATTTTACTAGTTTCTTATTGATGTTTTTTTTGGGAAATTGCAGATTGTTGTTTGGAGATTCCTTCAGAGTTCAAATGGTTCAGATGTTCTGGCTACAAAACAGGCCTTGTTTTTCATTGTCTTGTTTCAATATGTTCCTAGATTTCTTCGTATGCTGCCCTTAACTTCAGAGCTGAAAAGGACAACAGGTGTCTTTGCTGAAACAGCTTGGGCGGGAGCTGCATATTATTTACTACTGTACATGCTTGCCAGTCATGTAAGGCCCTTTTTTCTTTGTCATCACTTTCTCAGCTACTGTTGCATATTAGTTTAATTATTGAAAACTATCTGCTAGATGAACATTATGGGTTGTATTTTATTGACTGATAATTGTCACGTTGATTTTGTCTTTACCGCATATGTCACTGGGTCGTATGAGCATAATGAAATTTATTTTCTAGTCTAATATGAAAACCATCTTCCTATGTTTTATGAGTTTCTGAATATCATTATTTTCTGACCTTTGGCTTTATATGGACATGCAGTTTTGGCTCTGATAGTTATTCCTTATAAAAGGGATTCTGCAATTTCTTTTAAGTCTTTCATTTTTATCTTTTCCACCATCAGCATACATTAATATTTTCAGCAGAGAGACACATTTTGTGTTTTTATTTTATTTTTTAATAAATCAGAAGGAAGGATATAAATCCTGTCAGTTGAATCATTACAGATAGTTGGAGCACTCTGGTACTTATTAGCCGTAGAACGCAATGATACTTGCTGGAGGAGGTCTTGTACTGATGCTGTAAATTGCAAAAAAGATTTCTTGTATTGTGGAAATCAGAATATGGAAGGTTATAATGACTGGTCCAAGATCAGGAATGGTGTTCTTCAGAAAAATTGCTCAGTAGAGGATGAAAATCCACCATTTGATTATGGAATTTACACACAGGCATTGTCATCTGGCATAGTTTCATCTAATAAGTTTTTCTCTAAGTATTGTTACTGTTTATGGTGGGGGCTGCAGAATTTGAGGTAAGAGAACTCTTTTCCATGTAAATGCTACACAATGTATATATATATATATATATATATCAAAACCAATGTGAGGAACTTTTGTTTGGCTTGGATGTGTAACTGCAGTTTGTTGTCATTTTTTCTGGGGGAATGGGTGTGTAATTCACTAAATTGTAGTACACTAGAAATTTCTTCCAGTGGAAGCAGTATGAAAATTGAAGGTTAGGCACAATGATTAGTTGATAGAAGTATTAATGGCCAGAATCTATTAGTAAACTAAGGGCCTATTCTATATAGAATTTAATGCAATTCTTTGTTTATAAAAACAACGAATTTTCAAGAAATTTAAAAATATATGTTTGTCTAAAATGCTTACTTAAACAGTTTTTGTAGACAATTCCAAAAACTAGTATAAAATCTGAAAATGAAAAAAGTTATTTTCTCCGTTTTCTATTGTTTTTAACTTTGAAAATAGTTTTTTTGATATTATATCAAACACATTTTTGAATATTAAAATATTACGATACAAAAATAATTTTTTGAAAATAATTTTTGGATCACAAACCAATCAGACTTAAAATTATCAAAGTTCTAAGATGGGACTATGATGAGATTTGCTATAGTTCACTTTGAATGTAGTACTTGACAAAAAATGTGTTATGACTAGTATATATACACCCTTTCTATAATCCAGTGTTCTTACTTTTTTTTTAGCTACAAACTACTTTCAAAGATTTTGTTGTTCCTATTAGAAAAAACAAAATCTAATTACTAACAGCAACAAGCCATTCTTTTAGTACAAGAAACAGAAAAACAACTAAAACTCTTTGGACAACCATTTGCGCTGTCCTACATAGTGATTAAAATTTTGTAGATCTAAGTTTATTTGATCCACGTGACCATACATGTTCCATTGTCAAAAGTAATTTTCTGATAATTTAGGATTATGCATTCAACAGCCTACATCTTTTTAAATGTTTTTCACTGCTGAACTACTTGCAACTTACCACAGAGATGTAGCTCTAAACCATGCTTATGAAAATTTTAGGTAGCATATGCACCAAATATCGTTAATAAGTGTGATACAATGTGTGCTCCAACTACTATTTCAATTTGAATTTATCATTATTCTGATGTTTAAATATAATAGACACCTGCATTTTCCTTACTTTCTATGCAGTACACTTGGTCAGGGGCTTGAAACTAGCACCTTTCCTGGGGAGGTCATATTTTCCATTGCTCTAGCTATATTTGGACTCATTCTCTTTGCTCTTCTGATTGGAAATATGCAGGTGAACTTAGAAATAATTGATTTTAGTTTCTTTTTATAGGTCATGTAATTGGTAGAATTTTTCCAATTGATCAATTATGTACTTATCTCTGACCACTGAAGCTGCTGTGAGCCATGAATCTGTCTACGTGGTACGAGTTGAAGTCCTGAATTTGGTGAACGAGCTCCCTCTCCACTAACTATTCCTAGAAGCAGATCATTCGTTTCAGCTAAGCCTATAACTGAACTTAGGAGTGATGGACATGTAAATGTTGGATTTAGTATTTTAGAAATGGTCTTCCTTGGGATCTTATATTTCACAAGTTTTTTGATTATCAAGGTTGTAGCATCTAATAGTAGTTTCAATGTAGACCTTGGTGAAATCATGAAAAAGGTTGAGGTATTTCTAGGTATCAAAAAAAAAGGAAGTTTTGAAAATTCATTAAATGGGCGAGGAATCAAATGTCCTCTTTCCTGGATATTGTAATGCAAATTCACTTCGAGTTTTTTCTTTTTAATTTATTTTTCAACTTTTCAAGTCTCCCCCAAGTTCCAACCCCTTGTGTTTTAAGGAGTTCTATTCATATGTTGGAGTAATGTATTTGATTTTATTTTGTATTGCATTGAATTAATTTGCCCAGTTCTCATGGCTTCCTTAGCTAAGTCTTCTTGTTTCCTGCTGCTGTTTATATCCTTACTTTCATCTTTTTCAGGGGGGGAAAAAAAAATTAACTTGGTGTTGTGTAGAATATTATTATATGGTTGCTAAAATCTTATTTCCTTCTATTGTAACAGACCTATCTTCAGTCATTGACGATTCGGCTTGAGGAGATGAGGATCAAAAGGCGTGACTCAGAACAGTGGATGCATCATCGTTTACTCCCACCAGACCTAAGAGAACGAGTTAGACGTTATGACCAATATAAATGGTTGGAAACCCGGGGGGTGGATGAGGAGAGTTTGGTTCAGAGCCTACCGAAGGATCTTAGGAGAGACATCAAGCGGCACCTCTGTCTGGGTTTGGTTAGGAGGGTAAGTTAACTTGATTCCTTTGCTACCTTGTTTTTATCTAGCTATTTTAATTCTTCATTTTTTCTGGTGAAATTACCGAAAATTATTTTTAGATCTGGTTACTGGATATTCTCATGTTTTATATTTTGTTCTTTTTGCAAAGCACATTGAGCCCTGAATTTTCCATAAATTACATAGTATGCATCACAATTGTCCTATTTCTGATACTCTCTTAGTCTCTTTTGGTAAGTTGCAAAATCTTAAATGGATCAGTGAACATCTCTTTTAGATATAATATACATTGCTTTGCTTGTTCTTAATGCTTAATTTTGTCAGTTTGTGCATATCCCTCCTGATTGCATGTCTGGAACTATGCTTTAATGATTATTGGTTGAGTAGTTATCATCAATTTTTAAATGAGGAACCATACCGTATGTGAAGTAAATGCACAACTGTCAAAATTTAATTGCTGTAGAACAGGATATATTTTCTGTTAAGGATTTTGGTCATTTGTGTCTAGTTGAAGTCATGCATCACTTTGATGGTGTTTTTTAGGTACCTCTATTTGAGAATATGGATGAGAGGTTACTTGATGCCATTTGTGAGCGCCTGAAGCCATGCTTATTTACAGAGAGTACTTATATAGTTCGAGAAGGAGATCCAGTCGACGAAATGCTTTTTATCATACGTGGCCGCCTTGAGAGTGTAACTACAGATGGTGGAAGAAGTGGGTTCTTCAACCGTAGTTTTCTGAAGGGAGGAGATTTCTGTGGAGAGGAGCTTTTAACCTGGGCACTGGATCCCAAATCTGGTGTTAATCTCCCATCCTCTACCCGGACGGTGATGGCTTTAACCGAGGTCGAAGCTTTCGCACTAATTGCTGAAGAGTTGAAATTTGTGGCCAGTCAGTTCAGACGCCTTCACAGTAGACAGGTTCAGCATACCTTCCGCTTTTACTCACAGCAGTGGAGGACATGGGCCGCATGCTTTATCCAAGCTGCATGGCGTCGCTATATCAAGAGAAAGAAAATGGAGCAATTTCAAAAGGAAGAAGAAGAAGCAGAAACAGCAGCATCATATGCAGTCCAAAGCAATGCAGGTGGAGGTTCATATAGTATTGGTGCCACCTTCTTAGCTACCAGGTTTGCAGCGAACGCCCTTCGAGGTATACATCGAAATAGGAACGCCAAGACTGCTAGGGAGTTGGTGAAATTACAGAAGCCTCCGGAGCCTGATTTTACCGCTGAAGATGCAGATTGAAATTGATTTATTAATAATATGTATGATGAGTCATTTCAAATGAAGATAACTTGCTACCATTCTTATTTTGCTTGCTTAAAAGAGCTAAGACAATGTATAATACACAAATTTCATCTTGGAATTCTAGTTTTTGTGAGGCTTGCTGGAAGAAATGCAAAAACTTGTGTGCTACTCTATTTATAGTCTGAGTTTAGCTATTTATAACGAGTAAACTGTTTAGATTTTTGTAGTTAAAGCTTTTTACTAATTAAATTTAGTATGTTGGGTCTTTTGGAATTGCGATGATAATTGATATTGATCCCACGGATCAATAATAGATGGCATCAAATTATGTTTGTAACATTCAGTATAATACCAAAAATTGTGCTAATTTACGAATTTTTTTATTTTACATCTTTTTAATATATTTTAAATTCAAATATTAATTATATCATTTTTAAAATTCAATTTTTAAAAAATGGTATATCTCTCATTTTTTATATATTTTTTAATCAATTTAATGTGTTTTGACTAAACTATCATTTGCATCTTGTTTAATATTATCTTATTTGAACTTTTTACTCTTACTATTGATGAACGGGTTGACCTCTTCTTCGAGAAAACCTTTATTGTTTTTAATAATTTTATCACATACAATAACCTAAATTAAACTACTCAAACCTATATTACATCACANAATAAATTTCAAGCAATAATTTCACTTAAAACAAACATTCAATTAAAATCTATTCATACCCAAATTCTAAAACCCATTCAAATAAGAACCTAAATAAAATCTATCCACACTAATTCTATTCACTCATCTATAACCCATTTACAAAGAGTAATTATCATAGAAGATTTGTTCTCAATCTTAAAATAAAATAAAAATATAATTTCTTAATTTAGAACAGATATTCAAGTTTAATGTTTGATTGAGAGAATACGTGGGTTTCAAAATGAGTTGAAAGGAGAAAATTAAATAAAGTAAAAATATTTTAATTTAGACGAGTGAATTTAATTAAAAAAATATTAAAAATTAAGAGATTTGTTACTTTTGGAAAGGATCTTAAAACTGGTCATTTTTCATAATTTCCCTTAGATAAACATCAAAACATTTTAAAAATCAAAACACAAATCCTTTTGAAAACAAAAGGAGTACAAAATCTCACACGCTCAACTGAATAGAAGTCCTTTTAAAAACAAAAATACAAAATTCATAGAAGTCTTTTTTAAAACAAAAATACAAAATTCATAAATCGACGCAACATCTCAACTTTTTTGATCTTATTGAAATTGTGTNATCCTATTGATAACAGAGAGTATGACTCTTTGGATTGACTTAAAAATCATAAAATAACTTCTTGAACAACTGCAGGGAAGGGGTCTGTAAGCATATGATCAGCGAACAACTCTTGTCCCCAGAGGGACTTGGTACTACGTATGATTCTCCTTCATGAGGGAGACTGGTATGCCCCATGAACACTGGACGACCCCATCCAAAATCTGCTTCATATATAGGTATCCTTATCCAACTCGTTAGCTCTAGGTTAGGAGACTTCCAAGTCTGGGGTCCTTGCCTAAGAGCCGTCGGATNCATGATCATGTTGATTCAAATATGCTAGAGCTGATCTCAAATACTCGTCATCCATCCGCTTCAATGCTTCACGAATTATCTCTACCGTATAAATCAACGGTTTTGATTGGATATCACCTGCTAAGGCAATTGGTGTAGCAGTGAAAACTACATTGCCGAAGTATCCAGATGGGAGTGGAGGATTTAATATTGACCGTCCATCTATAGGTATGTGTAATTTAGTTGGTTGGTCATCGGATAACCCACGTGCCTTGCACATGCAACGCCATATGTGTGCTGCTAGAATCTCATAAGTGCTAATCTTGATATTAGTTCCATGATCTTTCTCTAATTTTACTTTAAGGGTACTGATTTGATCAAATGATAGATGAAGACTAGCAACGGAAGTGGGTGCAGGACTTGATTGTAATTTGTGAGTTTGAGTAAGGGTATTTATAGAAGGAGGTGGATCAAATTCGATGTGATGAAACGTAGGAGAAGGTGGGACCCTAGTACGAAGTATGGTCCGATCAATGAATGGTGGGATGCTAATGGAGAAGCCACGCGTCATTTCAGCCCAAGTGTTGATGAAATGGATTGCAGAATTTCCATCAGCCAGTGCGTGGTGCAGCTGCATTCCAAGACAAACGCCTCCACACTTGAAAGAAGTTAGCTGCCAATGATTAATTGAAAAATACTTAAACAAGAAAGGGATAGGGATGCATGATTATAAATTATTTGTGAATTAAAATTTTAGATGATTAATTATATATGGTTCAATTCTACCTGTAACACAAGTGGATAAGAAGACTCGGTAGAATCAATGGTTGGAACAAGGGAAGAAAGCTTAAAGCAACGCGTGGATAAGTCATCTAGATTAATATCATCAAAACCGCAACTTGTTTGGGCCTCAAGGAATACAACTCCCTCTGCATTGCACTCTATTTGAAGCCTGCCACTAGTTTCATCTCTTGCCAACCTCCCAGCCAAGGGGTAGAACGCCACAAGAACGTCGCTCAATGCCTTCTTAAGCACACGCCCAAGGCCTGCAGCATCATCATTTTCATCAGGGGTCCTGCTCTTGTACAAGTAGACAGTAGGGAAGTGAGCTGTTGAGGCCAATAGGTCCAAGTTAGACATCCATAGGCGGTGCTTGGGCGTCTCTTTGGCAGGTTGTATAATGGTTGAGTCCTTCACTTCAACTTCCATGGCTGTGATCACCTTCGATCACCACTCCACCTGCCTGCAGGAGATCACAACAAAATAATATACAAAATTTAAAAATAATAGGAAATGGAGTTTGAAGCATCTATCTATCACACGTATTTCTGTCTATATTATTAATAATACATGATACAAGAAGGAGATTTATGAGATGTTTGAATCATTAATTTGTTACTTATATACATATATGATTTGATAGCCACCTTAATTATCTTCCATTATGCAAATAGCTTATGAAGAATCATAGTGAGTGTTATATATTCAATGTTCCAATTACACCCTCTATTGCCACTAATTCATTTATGTGTATCGAATTAATTTCAAAGTTCTTATTAACCAAACTCATTCTATTAGGACCTAACACCATATTTAGGAGCTTCAATCTTCAATAATAATAATTTCTCGATTAAAAATCACCAAGTACATATTATGTTAGTATCATGTTTAGGAGTTTCTATTCACGATTATGCATGATAAATGAATCAAATTTGAAATCACCAGTACATCCTATATAAGTGAAATTAATTTATTCTAGTTTAGAGTCTTTCACCCAAGAGAGTCCAATTCCTACTTAATTCTTTCATTCTAATGAGGCTTAAAGCAAAAAATTCATCATTTCTTTGTGTTTTTTCCCCTTCTATCCACATATATTTATGTTAAAAATAATATTATACTTATAAATTCGTCCATACAAACTGATGTAATATGATACGATTAGAAGAATAAATTCAAAAATTAAATGAGACTAACTAAAAGAGATGATGTAACAATCATGTAATAACTTGACATCAGTTAGTATAATTAATCTGTAAATATAACACTACTTTTACGGTAAATGTCTTAACATAAAATTAAAAGATTTATATCTTAACTATATTCATAACATCCACTTAATAAACCTAAGTGATTTATATTCACAAACTTAATTGAAACTATGAAGATTTTAACACTAGTTTTTCATAATGTACATGCATGCATGCGTGCTTTTATTTTTAAGGTAACGTCACACGAAAGTGAAAGATTTCAAACATAATGCAATTTATATACTAGAATAAGATGTTTAAAGCAACGTTTATAGAATTGTCAAGAATTCACACCTAATTTATGCAAAAAAAAAAAAAAAAATGTAATAACTCATATCATCAAAATTAATAACAAATTGAAAAGATTTTAACCAATATAATAATATAGTAACAATTGAAACATGCAAACAAAGTTTACATTAATTCTAACAATAAGGAGGATAGCCAAAAATAAATTAAAATCCTATATAATCATAGTAAACATAACAAACAAAATCATAGAAAATTAGTAGAGCTCAGCATTTTACAGTCAAATTAAGAAAATAAACATCTAAATTCATAATCGTACCTTAAGCTATTAATGTAATCTACAGCGCAAACCAAAACCTATCCCAAATTTTATTATATTTTTCCTTTTATTTCCTTCTTTCTTCTCTTTCTTTCTTGTCTTTTTTCCTTTCTCTACTTCCCCCTCTTCTTCTTACTCGCAAACCTTAGTGAGCGGCTCCTCTTCTTGTGCTTTTTTCTTTATAAAGACAAGGCTATGATCATGAAATGCCCTCTTTTGGTTGACTTTTGAATCATATGACATCTTTTCGTTGACTTTCAAAGGTTTTACCTAGTCTAACTGTATCTATCAATTGATTAAAGAACAAATATTTATCAGCTAACCGCAACAAATATTTGTTATATTTAAAATGTATGTACATGTACTACAATATTATTAAAGAACAAATGCCGAAGTATATCCGTTTTATGATTCGCTTAAGCAGAATGTATCAATCTCTTTTTCATGGTAGTTTTAATTTGTAAATTATACACGGTTAGGTCAATTCTCGTACATGTAATCAAAGAAGTGGAGAAGAAGGGATAAGGTGATCTGAATAGTCTACACTTGGAACGATCTGCAGAAGAGAATTGGTAGAGGCAGCTTCGTGTGAAGTCACCGATTGAAATCATAACAGTAACAATCAAAACGTACAAAAGTTAAGTTTACAAGTAATTCTAACGAAGAAAAATATACACAGAAATTTAAAACCATACATAATCATAACCATTACTAAATTTACAAACAAAATCATATAAGATTAGTAGAGTTTGATTTAAAATTTCACTTTTGAACCTTTACACTACCATACCAATACCGATACCAAATTCTTTCAATCTATCCTTCTTCTACTTCCTCCCTTCTCTTTCTCTTGTTCCCCCTTTCTTACCGCCGTCGACTTGACCTGTTCAACTGCTCTTTTCTTTGTTTAAAGGCAAGGTATCACGTGGGATGTTTTAGGTCGACTTTAATTAGATCTTTCTGTCTACTACCAACCTCTTCAAGTCTTATGCTTTTCTCTTCGTTTAAAGACAAAGTAACACCCGAGTTTTTTGGTTGACTTTTAAGGATCTTTCTGTCTAAAACCCACCTCTCCTAGTTAAGGTACAGATGGCATTTTATTGGTTAATTTTTAAACATTGTTTTTTTATAATATCTATTGACTCCCACCAACTTTTATTCTTTTCAATCTTTACCCATTATAATAAGTTAGGAAACTATGGGAAATAATCAAGTTTGAGCGACCCTTTTAAATATAACAGGTTATGAAAACTCTCATGTGTGTTGCCTAAATGTCTCTCCTATTGTATTATGTTAACCTTGCTTAGATCTCCATCTTCCTTCATGTTTTACTTTTGCTTTCAAATTTTCTTATTTCATTCATTACCGACACACCAATCAATTTGAAGTAAAAAATTATTGAATTTATATGTTGTTTAACCAAACCTCGTGAGTGCTAATGTAAATATCATTTTTTTCTCTAATAATTTATCCTATTCCACACTTTTTTTCTTTTAATCTCGGCTAGATTACAACCCAACCAAGCCCCCACCTTCCTATGAGCCTGCAGAAGACTTCACGACAGTATTCCTTTGTGGGTACTCTACAGATCCTCCACCTTAAAAATGTGAGTTTTTATCCTTAAAAATCTCCCAACTGTGGATACGCTAATCTAACATATGAAATGAGCTCTTATAGCAACGCACGTGAAATACATGATGATTCCAACCCAAGAACATGTCAATTAGGCATAAAATTGCAAGAATTTGTGTTAAAAAATTACTTACAATCTCCTTTGCAAATGTTGAAATTTGGTCACTCAAAACCTACACACATRCAACAATAATAGATTAGTACTCCTAATCCCTTAGAATTGAATAATCTTGCTAGAGAAATGTGTAATTAAAAAACAAAACACAAGGGAGAAGTGGAGAGCAATTCGGCAAGCTTGGAGAGGAGAGAATATGGTGAAGTTTTTTAATGTTATGTCATGTTATAACATGAGAACATAACACCCTACTTGGGTGTGACTGGCAACACTTGAATAAATGGCATATTAAATGTCTAATTTTGCCATCCAAGTAATTTTATTAATTCAAAATTAATGTAAGCCAAGTATGGCTTAGCCAATCACATGCNAAACACATCATCCAAGATATTTTACCACCAAATATCAACTAAGTCCAACTAATTTGATTTGTCTATCCTTTGTACATGGGCTTGGGTGCAAATACAACATTTATAACCCTTATTAATGGACACAATCCATGTCAAAGCCCAAAACCAATTAGTGATCCAACCTACTAAATTGGCTCATGCATCCTTTAAGCCCTTTATGAATAGTGTGCAGAAAATACTATTCACATAATTCACCCTAAGTGAAAAACGCTCTCGTAACTCTTATTTCAATTCCTCATCAGGACGTCATCGGAGTACAGCCCATTAGGCATTTGAATATATTGGCCGTAAATCTTCACGCGCAAACAACCTGCTGTCCCGAGCACCGTGTGCCGAGCCCATGATTTACAAGGTATGGTTGGCTTCTAGGAAAGTACCAAGCCCCTCAATTATCCAAAAGTGTGCGTAAAGTCACGTAACCTTCGTCAGGTGTAATTCTATATAATTAAATTCTATATCATATGTCACGTAAGGGGTCTAGGGATGGAACGTGTGTTCCCGAACAACGTCGAACATTTCAGATCCTCGTTTGTCGTGCGATTCTCTATTATGAGCTGTGACGAAGAACAATTCTTGTCATGCTCTTGCATGCCGATCGGGCTATGAGTAATCGTCGTCGAATCCGGTGTGACATTATCTCCATATACTGGGAGTGATATGTCACGTCTTGACATTACACCCATTCCTAAATAGGTCACGACGCGCCCAACGACAAACGGTTCTCTAACCCGAAAGGAGTTATTCCCGAAAGTGTCAAAGTTAGCCGATCTCTAAATGAGATGGCCGTGTAAGTCTCAGGTCTAAGGATTACTTACACCTACCCTGAGCGGACCTCCCATA
>JANLJB010000107.1:0-18323 GCA_026212285.1 Bursera cuneata
TTAAATGGATAAAGTATCTCTGACTTGCAAGCTGTAATCTTTGATTAGAATAGAAAGTAAGACCTTTAGCATAAAGGTCATTACTTTAATGGTTTGGATTATGAGATTTGTAAGACAGCGAACATTATATTTCATAGATATGAAATTCATAACTTTATAAGGTTTAAGTGATATTGCCTTAACACTCCATTTGGATTGAATGAGGGAAATGAAAAGAAATGAGAGGAAAAGAAATGAAAGGATAGTGGTTATAATAATTGTTGTTTGGATGATTATTAATAGAAAGGAAAGGAAAGGAAGCAAAAATAAAGTTGTTTACAAAAATGCCCTCGTATTAATCTCTTTCCTGAATTTTTGATAAAATTGAAAGGCCAATCCCATTTGCATTATCCATTGAAAATTTTTTTTCAGAGCTACAAATGGATCTTTGATTGTTTAGTTGGTTAAGCTATACTTTTTCTACTAAGAAAATAAGTTGGTGCTCAAACAATTCTCATGTCACTTAAATTAATTGGGCCAGTTGAAAACATCAATAATCCATTTAAAATTGTTAGCCTAAAAGCTTGGTCATGACAAAGATGGCTTATGAATTAGGTCTTTACTACATATACATCCTATAATATGTCTAATTCATATATTGTGTATATATACATATATATTGTAAAAATCCAAAATATGCTCATATGGTATTTATGTATAATAAGACAAATAAAATAATAACTTTATTAATTAATAAGGAAAACAAGCTAATGAAGCATATGTAAAGAGTCTTATCCTAACACATACAACCATCAAACCAAATCGGAGAAGAAAGACACACAAGACCACCAAAGAAACAACTACCAAAGCTAAACACCATAAAACCATCTAAACCAAATTGAAAAACAAAAATAGATCGACACCACACCAAACCAAACCACCATGTTTCTTACCAATATGGATGGTGGCATGGTTCACAAGGCCAGGTCGCGTTGGTCACAATTTGGCCTTGCCAACAACCTTGCAATGTTGACCACTACCACTCAACAAGACACTCAACCAATCAACAAACATGCAACTCTAGTCAACCACCACTGAATCACCACCAAACAATATGTTAATTTAATTGGTTTCAATTGTTTTAGGAATTAGGTTTCCTATCGATTTTGATTTAGGGTTTGATTTGGGAATTTAGAAATAAGGGTTTATCTCAATTTAGAATTAGGGTTATATTTTTTAATTTGAGTCATGTATATTAATTATATATTATAAGGCTAAAAATGCCTTTTTATACTTTTCTTAGGTTAAAATAAACCATTGATGAAAATTGATGAACCTTATGGAGGTTTCTTTTAGTATTATTATTAAAATGATAAAGCGTGACTCTGAGTGACATCAAGTCAAACCCTGGGGATGGTTAAAAATAGTAGCCCAATTTAAATTTGTAAATTAATAGAGTGATAAGCCGACATAAAAGATTAGTAGAATATTTGGAGCTTGGACTCTTTGTGGGATATATATATATATATATATATATATACTAAATTTAACTAAACACTATAAATAAATACTAGTATAATTTCGTGAATATAATAAATTAAACACAAGTACTTATTAATCATTCGATGGTTAATTGTTGTTAAAAAGGTAAGAATAATTTTATAACTTTTGTTGTATACGTATAAGATTATTATTAAAAAGGTAAGAATACTTATACTCGCAATTTTTTTTTCTCTACCCATTATTCTAATACACCTTTATTAAAATTTTAAAACTTAAATCTTTATCAAATACATCTCTATAATTTTAAAAATAACACCAATTAACCAATGAATTAATATAGCTCTAAGCAATAATTTAATAAAATTAAAATTAAAATCAATAACATTTTTCGTAAGTTTGATTACAAAAATTTTAATTACTAAATGCATATGTATCAATCTCTCACATACTTTAAGGAATTTTTATTTAAATTTTGATGTCATATTTTATTTAATTACCTTTTAATTTATTGAATTTTTTGGGTCACATTATGAAAATGAGTTGAACATAAATATAATTTAAAAATGGTTTATTGTGGTATTTATTCAAAAATAGGTTCATCCTTTTTTAAATTAAAAGTTTACACTTTATTAAAAACTTAATTGACTCAAATAGTCATCTTTAATTGACTCATTGCCATCTAGTGCAAAGATCATTCTTAGAAGATTAAAGAAAAGTTACCACCTCCACTAAAAAAAAAAGGAGAAACATAATAGTCCTTTAAAGATTAGGCCACTCTTATCCATCTATGCGGTATATTCCTCGGAACCAAATATTATAAATGCATGACTTCTTAAGAGTCATATGCACGCCTACAAAGACTAAAATAGATCCTTGTTAAGAGTTCCCACATAAATACATATTTTCACCCTTTAATACGTTCTTCAACACACGTTTAACTTGAGCTCTTAATAAATAGGGCAATGTGACTTGAGGGCTAAAACAGAGTCAAATTTGTCCAAAAATAAAGAGAGAATATCGAAAGGAATTGTCCAAAATTAAGCAAATTAGAGAACTCTGAAGAAATTTATAGATAGTGTTCAAAGAAAATGCATACAAAGGATGTCATTTGAAAGTTATATTTGTCTATTGGGGTTGTACAGCTCCTCGCGTCAGTTGTAGAACATAATATACAGAAAAATATATTTCAAAAGAAAAAGGAAAAAAAAAAAGAGAGAGAAGTTGAAATGAAGTGTAACGGTTTCTCCATGTCTATTTTTGTACAGATGAAGTAGGCTCTTTGACCAGAGAACTTTTCCACACAAATCAAAGCATTCTTCTCTTGCCTTGTCAAGAACCCTTCAGGCCAACAGAGTTTTCTGTGTTCAGAGAATGCTTATTTGTGATCCAATTTAGGAGTCTCAACCCTGACTGCCAATTTTAAAATCAGAGAGGGAGGTAGTATCTCGTGCTTCAACTGTTGGTGTCAGTTCCTTCTTGTCCAACCCGAAGAAGGAGCAATTTTGAAATGCATCCAGACTGCTGGCTATCAGACGGCTTAAACCTCCAACGCTATCACCAAGAATTAAATCTTCACTGCGATATTTAGAGGATGGAATGTCCAAATCTAATGGTCCTAATGAGTCAGGCTGCAGATGTAGAGCAAGTAAAAATAGTGTCAATTATTAAGAAAATTCTGCTCAAAGAATTCAAATACAAAAATTCTTATTAACTATACTTCACAATTAATAGTTTTCCTAATCCCTATTAACGAAAAGTGTCAAAAGTATATAAGAAAGTATGATAAGTGAATATTAAAGTTATGCGATTAAGAAAAAACAAAAAAGATGAATACCCAAGATATGTCTGCTAGCCCACTGAAATCCTTCACAGAATTGTCCAGGGTATGCGGATCAGTCCGATTCTCATCCATATGGTCTTCACTAGTAGAATAATCAGGTGGCCCAGCATCCAGTAACTCCTACAGGGAAAGGTAATAAATTTTATATATGGTTCCACTTTATAGGCTGCTGTTTCTCAAGGAAATAAGTTGCTCAAGCAAAACTTGATTATGAAATGATACCTCAACAAATCCAGCAGAACCTACTGAGCTTGTTCTTGCAATCTGTTTACAGTCTGCTGCAGGAGAATCATTAGGTAATCTAGAAATGTCATGACAAACAGTAGGATTCTTTTGAAATGAGAAGGCATCGCAGGTTTCTTCGGCATCCCAGATGGAAGAAGCGTGTAATGCTGAGGTGGATATGACTTCCATCTTGTTTTGATGTCTAGATATATGAGCAGCAATGGCTGCATCAAATGAATCACAGCTGAAGGGGATCTGCTGAAGACATTGTGGACTATCAGGAACAGGAGCTGCTTCCATATCATGAGAAACTTCTGAAAGTAGATCCCCAACACTTATATCGGTGAGACTGTCCGCCCACTCCCCAGCTGAAAGTGCAGTATCATTGCTTAATCTGAGGTCACCCTAAAACATACATGGAAAATTACAAGTTCAATAGTGTCATGACCAATAGATAACGTTCTTCAATAATAGCAGCTGTGATACATTAAAAAATGGACCTTTTTTTTAAAAAAGAAATTTTTGATACTTCAAATCTAAATCAATCTCATCATCATGCAGTTTCTCTACTGGCAACAGATCAGAAAGTTTCCCTGTCTCATATATACCTTTCCTCTTATATGTTGGATCTAATTGTTTATTGAACATTGTGACAGGTATTCCATCTTTCCTAACCAAAAAAAATATTCAGATCTGCTAACTCAGAGAATTAAATACAATCCAAAACGTTTGCAAGCAAGAAAGAATACTAGAGGCAAATTCCCATTAAACCATCATGATAAAGCAAAACGTGGGAAAGCATGATCAGAAGAGCTAATCTCTTCGTTTAGCAGAAAAAATTCATATTCACTCATATCAAAGAGCTTAAGACAAGTAAGCTACATTAATAAATTCAAAACTAGTAGTCATGGTTCTTAATATCGGCACTAAAGGCAGAGATCTAAGGTCCTTAGTCGTGCACAGATGGAGAACATATAATCAGGCCAGGGTACAAGAAGCATATAAAATTGAAAGCATAGGGAAGGCAAGACAATAGTTACCGAATCTTCCAATTGTTTTGTGACAGCCTCGTTCCCAAGCTTTTTCCTGTTCCATGAGACTTTAGCTGCACAGTCGGAGGACTCCACAGGATCACTTCTAGAAGCAGTAATGTCCGTACCCATCTCATTGGGCATATCACTTAAAGAGGATGTGATTGCATTGTTTTCTTTCAGAGAGGTTACTTTACCATCATAGGGCCCCACAAGTTTTTCTGACTGATCACTAGTTGATGGTATAGACATGGGGATTGCGTCCATGACCTGGTCTTTACTATTTTCCACATTTTTATTATGCACACCAGGAACATAACAGGATGCTAATGGAGCTAGCTGTGTTGCAGATCCAAGTTCGGTATTGGAAAACCAACCATACCTTCAAACAAAGTTTATTAATCAGTCAGCCTATTACTATTAACTAATCTAAAATGGAAGATTGCATAAAAATTAATCAAAATGAGAAAGGAACCTCAAGCGGAACAGTGGAGGGCTTCCAATCATTGCATATACATCTGACGCACAGACAACGGAATCCTGAGTCCATCTCTGACCCCCTAGGTTTTCCCTTTGGACACTATAGGGGAAAAGCATCAGCTCTCCGGATGCTACACTCGAATTGCCCCACTTGCGATTGAGATGTTCCAATACTGATGATATCTTCTTCCGGGTACTAAGAGTGAGCTCCAGGTGCGGATTATGGTTATCCTGTGAAGAGATGAATATACAATTATTTCCCCTACACCGTTCAGCTGCTAAGCATTCATTCTAATCATCAAAATAGTTTCCTTTTTCTCTCACCGTTTCTAGGGCTCTTCGAGTACCATCATCAATTGGATATAACTGAAGCTTAAGTTTCACAGGAGTGTGTACACTGGTCTGACCAAAAAGATTTTGTATATTCGGCAAAGCGAGTGGAGGCTTATCAACAGATCCAAGCATCTTTTGCTCTGTATATAAGCAAGGAAAAAATCATGATTAAGCTGAATTCAATTTACACGAAAAATGTGGATTGGTGACAATCAACCTCAATCAATGTACCTTCTTCAAGTTCAACTTCTTTATCAGTGGCTGTCCGCTCCAAATGCTCAGCTGCATCAGCAACCAATGAAACCCCAGCACTTGCAGCCTTTTCCCACTTTTTATATGCAGCTGATGAGGCTGTAGCTGCTAAGAATAGAGTTCCAAGCAAACAAATACAGGATATATTAATTTTTCAGTGAACAAGAGAACGTGCAAATGTGAGAATCAAGAGATCATGTTCTGATAGCATATTCTCATAAAGACTAAAACACACAAATGAATGAAAAAGAATCACCTGGTTTTCGTCGTTGCCTCCCAGGTTTCACAGCAGTTATTTCTCCCTTGTTATTACTACGATTAACACCTATGTTAACATTGCGCTTCAATGATCCTTTACCAGGTCCTAATTTTTGAATGTTTTGACTGTCAACAAGAACCAGTTTAACTGTGCAAGTATCTTGTCCTGATGCCCTACTCTGATTTGAGACAGTGCTCGTAGCTGTAGGCGAACAGTTTTCACCTTGTGTAGATCGTCTCCTAATACTCCTCTTCCTGTCTTTCAAGAGTTGGTGTTCCTTCATAGGAAAGATCATCATTAGCTTCAGCACAAGCAGAAGATGTTAAAATTTTACATAGGAAATTCAAGGATGAGATATTGACAATCTTGACTAACCAAGGCTTCTATAAAAATCTTAAACCTTCGGGGCTTCAGGTGAAGCTTTGAGGCTTTGCAGCTATACTTTTCAAGTAAAGACCACCTGTGAAATGAGTCACAAAATTATTCTTTTAAATTTATAAAAGTACATCTGATCATCAATCATTCCGGGCAAAAATATAACAAAGACACATTACCATCAACACAAATAAGCACTAGCACAACTAGGTATAAATTTTTGCTATGCATCTAGATTGGCTAATAAATTAAACATCTCTGAAGATATTATCTTACATATGTGGTTCCTAGTTTCATGAAGTTTCTTTATATGATGAAAGAATGTGCCAAAAGAAAATGATCAACCTATTTATAGTAAAATTACCATCGAAGCATAGCAGCATTTGTATCCTTGGAGTTTTTTGCATCCAGACATAATCCTGGACCTAGCAGCTTGTTCATCCTCCTTACAAGACGATAGTAATAATGTCGGACCTGAAAATAACAAAAATAAAACAAGATCATCATGTTGACAAGAAAAGAGAACAGTTAAGCATAAGCATTTACTAAATAACAGCAGTCATATCACATGTCTTACCTGATCCTTGTTTTTACTTTGAACACGATGAGTGATCTTCTCAAAATTCTACAACCCATGCATATCAAAGTTAGGGAAAATCATAAAAGAGAAGTAAACATAATCCCCAAAATAAATCTTAGCAATAACATGCCTTGCCAACTTGTCGTAATGCAGTAAAGAAACTTTCCTCCTCTTGCCGTGTCCAAGCAGCCCATTGTCGTGTTGGTTTTTTAGCTGCATTTGATATTTGCAGAAAATTAATTCATCAGGTAGCACATTAACCAAAGCATCAAAATAAGAAAACCAAATTATGGAAACTATTAGCAGAATTTCATACCAGACTGCTGCAGAATAACAGTATTACGTGTGGATGAGGCTACAGCAAGGTCTTCATCCTGAACTTGAGTGTTCTCAGGGTGAAGATGAACCTTAGTGTCCAAGGACAACTGTGACTCCATCTGCAAGTTGAAGACATCACAATCACCAGAACATCCTAAACTCTTTGCTCTTCAGCTTCCAGTGACTCAAATACTACTCCTTTTGACCTTCAACTTGGTGAAATTACAAATGCAGCGCCTGGACGTGACAATGGAGGAAAGCTTAACACCCAAAAATCAATGAGAACAGAGTAAGACCAAGACAAGACAAAATCATGGTGTTATAATATTCCGATCCAATCATACTCACGTAAGCTAACAATCAGTCATCAATTCATATTTCAAAACCCAAAAAAATGCAATCAATCACCGAACCAATATTACCAATACAAAAAGTATCTACACATTAGGCAATTACCCAAGTTAAGATCATCAAATTAGTGACACATAATTCCTACTCCAAATGCCAATAAGAAAACCCTAAGAACAGCATATTCCACATCCAAACCATACACCAGAAGATGTGAAACGATAAAATTCACCAAACTAACCAACAACCGTATATAAAAAAAATATATTTTAAAAAAAAAAACCGCACTGAATCTCAGCTTTAGGACAGATCTCCGAGAACCGAACTTGGAATTCGACATGCCTAATGGAACAACTTGACAGACTTCAATCGAATACAACCTATCAGTTCCTGAGTAATTAATAAACAAAACCTACAGATCCAAAACAAATTGCCTAATTATGTTTGATCCTATTTTCTGAGCTACCAAACAGGACCTAGGGTTTCGAATCATACAATTCTGATCAACCTGAGCTTTCTATCGTTCAAATTAAATTAATAAAAAGTGAATCTGGAAAACAATTCGAATCCGTAGAAAATAAATACCTGAGTGAGAGAACACACCCTGGAATTGCAAGCACAAGCTTTGTAACAGTCGAACAAACCAAATCGTAACCGGACTGAATCTTCCGACAGACGTGTCTACAGTAAGAAGAACGGAAGAGGAGAAGAGAAAACGGGTAATTTATTTTCCTTTTTTTCTTTCTATTTTGTTTTATTTTTTTCTTTTTTACTTTGTTGAAAAGAAAAGAAAAAGAAAAAAGATTGCTTTATTAGTAAATTTCAAAGAATTTAAAAAAAAAAAAAAAAAGGATAGAGAGAATAAGATAATGAGTTTTGTGAAAGCAAATATGGCTTAATGCATTAATAATCTTTACTATTTTGGTCATAAAGCAAAGAGGTGACTTTGTTGACCTAATTGCTATGCTTGTAGCTTGTGTTGTAAGTTGTAATTCTTTGCAAACCACATAATGTAATTTTTGGCCTTTTAATGTGAGATCTAATTGCGTCTTTTAATCTTTCTATAAAGTAGATCTATGAAAACATTAATGTGATTCAACCAATAATTAATTTCTTTTGAGTGTTATCTTGTGCTATACATTGTATGGCTTTTATTCCCGTCCGAAAAGGAGTCCTCCTGTCTTTTATCTATTTGTTTATTGAATGCTTACAATTGACCATTGATCTCTCTCTTCCTTATCTTTCCTTCGGTCTTCCTTTTTTGTTTATTGGGTTATATTCTTTTAAAAAGCTTTTAAAGCCGTTGGGGATACTTGCCCTGATATATCCTTTGGTTGACCGTTCAATTTCTCTCCTATTCATTTGAAACAAAATAAAATAAAATAAAAAGCCTCAGATAAGGTTGATCATTCCTACCTCATATGCCAACAAAATAGAAGGGTATTAAAAGAGACGCATTTTCTCACTTACGTTGGATAAAATGGCAATTCTAACAACAAAATAAAAATTCTCAATCTTATGGCAAGCCAGAACAGTACGTGCGTGCCCTTCTCACATAAACATTAGGGCCCACTTCTGCCTCTTTTAGGTCACATAAATAAATTATTTTCCGTAACCATAGAAAATATAAACATTGCAGATATCACAAGAAAAAATTATGTAATAATATATAAAGTACCCGAATACGTGCGACACATTGAATTAAGATCGATTAAATAAAACTATTGTTTTATCTTTATCCGAAGATATCAAATTCCCACTATAGAATAACGCGTCTCAAGAAAGCCAACGCAAAGGACACAAAGCTTCATCTCAAGCGAAGCACTCCTTTTTTTTATCCTTATTTTGGTTTTTTAGACATAAAAGAGGAGGAAAAGATAATGGAATTATACAGCTCAAAGCATAAGCTTTAATCATGCTTTCGGATTCCAACTCATTCCCTTCCTGAAAACAACTTTGTAACTTTTGCTAAGATAACAGCCAGCAGTTGCTAACTGGTGTTGCCTGTTGGGTGGGTGTAGCCTCCTGTGCACTTGCATCTGCCTTATCTTGACCTTCTACTGCCCGCTATCAAACTATGTTTCCCTACCTGTTAACATTGTTCAATATCCATGCAAGTCTCCGAAAATTTCTTAGCATAACATCATCCATTGCTTTTCTGTCCAATTGCTTACAATGCATGGTGGCCAATGTGAACAATGTTCTTGAAAAGTAGAAGTATTATCCCTGCTTGTCCACAGAAGTTCCTCATCAGTTTAGTAGGTGTAATGCAAGGAACAACTCTAAGAAGATCGTACAGTATGGAAATTGCAGCAGCATCTCACTGTAGATGACCATTGCAAGAAAAGTATTTACCTTCAAGAACGGCTGCATCTTTCTGACTTCACACCATTGACATTAAATGCCTGCAAATGATTATGGAGTAGAACAAATAATCCAGCTGGTTTTGTTGGTATATGTGATGGTAACCAGCTGTCACACAACAGCCACCCCAATAACTTCATGTGAAACTGGCCGATTTAGATAGCATTAATCTGTACATTGGAGCTCCACGATCTATAACATGTTGCTCCCAATCTGATTGAACTCCAAATGGGTTCTCCTCAAGCCATGCTCCTTGATCAATTTTAACATCACACTGATCTTGCACAAGAGCTAGTTTACCCTTGCCAAATTTTAAAAATTGTTCTTTCATTCTCACAGCGACTTCTTCTATGTCAGATTGCATAAACACCTGGAGAATGGAAACATAAATGACTTGAGCAAGCCTGTCATTTAGTCTTGTTACAATTGCATATTTCAAGACAAATTAAAGGGTTAATTAGAATATGTATCACTAATTTGATGATCTAAACTTGGGGCAACTAGTTCATTTGTAAGAGGCAGAACCATGGTGAAATTCTATACCTTCCCATCATATGCAAGGAGATCTGCCACTGCTTCAACTAATGACCTTTGCAGCATTCTCCATCTATGTTCTGGTTTGTTGAAATCAGGGTTTGGACACTGCATGGACTCCCAAAATAAAAAAATAATAATAAAAAAGAAAGCTTAAATTACAAATTCGTCAATTCTTGACCATTAAAGCAGAACTGCCATTTCCTTAAAACCTGTTGACCTTCACCTACTTCCAGCAGTATCATCAATAAGAAAAGGGGTTACAGAGAGGATTTAGTTAAAAAACTTCCTTTTCAGATTACAATAACTTTTGAGGACTCACAAGTATTATTTCAAATCACCAGCATAATTACACGCCGTGAATACTTATAATGGTTATAATCAAGACAACATTAACAGTGTGGCAATTACGTTGGAAGCCATGGTGGAAGTCAGAAGTAGCAAAGACCAGTTCAACATGCCATGCTGCATCAATTTACAAGTAATGATGTGTTAATGGAAGAATTGTTGTAATGTAGGCTGGGAGCAAAGCTGCAAAGCAGTGATGATATGGTTTGTGTTGTTATGCTTGTACTATGGTAAAGGATGTTACATTTTTTATGATGAATTAACTAGCAGAAATTAACTCTTCCAGAAGGATTAAGCTTAATTTTCATTGCTATCTCGAATAAACACATCAACAAGAACTGCAAACACTTAAATTTAAGTGGATAATACAGAATGAAAAATAATCCTGACCTGTAAAGAAACAAGAATCAACTTTCCTGGGTAACTAGAAACTATCGAACGAAATGTTGATGTAGCATTTGTTGCAATGAAGTACCTAACATAGAGAACAACAACATAGTTAAGATGATGAAACCAAAGTATCAGGTCCACATGCAATGAGTTCCAGATATTGTAAAGCAGCCACAATAAAGTCTAATTAGAAAGGATGCCGATGAGTTTCAATAAGATTGAACTCAATATACAAGTCTAATTAGTCTAACAAACTCTATCTTGCCTGGATGCATAACTTTAGTTCAGAGCTAAGGCAAACAGTCATACCCATTCGTTATGCCTGATAGGTGAACAGAATCTAGACAACGTCTTACTAGCTGAAAAAGTAGCAAAAAGTGTTTAAGAATAATGAAATTAAAACTTAAGCAAGCAGCGAGGAGAAATTTAAAATTAAAAGTTAGATATTAAAAATCTGAAAGAGATACCTTTACATTGATCTCTAAGCCAAGAAAATTTAAATCCTTCCTCTTTTGTGCCATTCCCAGAATAAAAAGTCCATTCCCTTGATTTACAATCCAAATGTCAAAAAAGAAACAATATTGCAGACTTTGTTTTCCTTCTATTTCTTCAACTATTTTCTTGGTAAATGGAGCACAAGTTTTCATCTTTGAATCAATTCACAAAGAGGAAATATTGAAAAAGGATACAATTCCACTAAGACAGTTAAGTGATGTTACATAGTCTAAAAAATTAATTTTATGTCATGTGAATTATAATAAGCCACTAATTATGAAAAACATTTTATGACGATGTTTCCCTTTTAAAATTTCATATAAAACTGGAACACCTTATTAAGGAAACATTTATAATTAAGAAACGGAAAAACAGAAGAAGTACCACTGCCAATATCAACTACCAGAGGTTGGGATGGATCACAGTAAGCAGCATCCCAATCAACCTCAAATGGGTATGCCTGCAGAATGCATTAGTTGAAGCAATTAGAAGAATATACAAAGTGAGACCTTTTATAACTTATTGCTCCATTGAAAAGTCAGATCCCTTTGCTCCTTCAAGCAAATACAGATAAGTAAAATTGATTCAACAGCTCTAAGGAGATCCATGGCTTCTCTAAATACTAAAAGAATTAAATTTACCAGCCCTTGCACGGAACTATAAATATTCTACATGGTCATGGAGGAAAAGTCTCAAGGAAGGCATTTACACGATCGGATGTGGAAGGCTTGTAAAAGAACTGTTCATAAGAAAAATATTCCACTCTATGTGTATGTGTATCTAAAGAAACTTTATATTTCTCAATGAATAACTTTGTGTACAATAGGCCTTTATATAGTACAAGGTTAACTCTAATACGGGAAATAAAAGATCTAAGTATTAAATATAGGATATTCTAGAAAGATTTACATTAACACACAAGGAAAGAATTACCACTAATAATTTGAACCAAATCTGAGAATATTCACCAAATCTTCATAAATCTGGAAAATATTTTAACACTTCCCCTTAAGCTAGCTCATAGATACAAAACATTCTCAGCTTACCAACCAAGAAATCAAATTGTTATGATCGAAGACTCTTTGTAAGGATGTCAGCCACTTACTATTTAATAGAAACAAATGAAATGCATAAAACTCCTTCATCAAGCTTCTCTTTAATAAAATGATGCTCAATTTTGATATGCTTTGTTCTATCATTCTGAACTGAATTATGAGAAATACTGATAGTAGCTTTATTATCTAAGTATAATTTCATAGGTTGATTCCATTAAATCTTCAGCTCACCTATAAGCTTCTTTATCCGAAGAAGTTCACATATGCCTTATGTGATAGCTCAAAATTCAACTTTAGCACTGCTTCTTGCAACAACGTTCTTTTTTTTACTCCTCCAAATTACTAAATTTCCTCCTACAAACATACAATATCCAGATGTAGACCTCTGATCATCAACACACCCTGCCTAATCAGCATCAGTGAACGCTTCAACAAATACATTATCATTCTTTCTGAACAACAATCCTTTGCCTAAAATGTGTTTTAAGTATCTTAGAATCCAATAAACTGCCTTCAAATGCCCTTCATAAGGAGAGTTCATAAACTAACTTACCACACTTACAGGAAAGGCAATATCAAGTCGAGTATGAGATAAATAGATCAATTTTTTCACTAACCGCTGACATTGACCTTTATCTACCAAATCAACAAGTCTAATCTTATTTTGAAATTCAGATCCATAGGTGTTTTAGCCTGTTTACAACCCAACATATCAATCTCACTCATTAAGTCTAGAATGTAATTCCTCTGAGAGACTACGATTCCCTGTTTAGTCCTAGCAACCTCCATTCTTAAAAAATACTTCAAAGTATCAGATTTTTTATTTCAAATTCTTTTGTCAAAAAAACTTTCAATTCTTCTTGTTCAACAAGATCATCACCTGTGAGGATAATATCATCCANCATACACGATGAAAATCGGAACTCGCCCTCTAATGGTATGTTTGTAAAACATAGTGTGATCTGCTTAATTTTGAGAGTATCCATATCTTCTAATAGCTTTGTAAAATCTATCAAACCATGCACTCGAAGATTGTTTAAGCCGATATAACGATCTCTTAAGTTTAAACACTTTGTCAACCCTATATGAGTTTTCAAGTCCTGGAGGTAGGTTCATATAGACTTCCTCATCAAGCTCTCCGTTGAGAAAAGCATGTTTTACATCAAGTTGTTGTAGAGGCCAGTCAAGAATTGCAGTAAGAGATAACAGTATCCTCATAGTATTCATTTTTGCAACCGGGGCAAAAGTCTCTTGATAATCAATTCCATAAATCTGATTATATCATTTTGCCACCAATCTTACTTTATACCTCTTAATCNGACCCATCAGCTTTGAAATTTATTGTAAACACCCATTTAGACCCAACTAGAGTTTGTCCGCTTGGTAAATAGACCAGTTCTCAAGTTTGATTTTTTTTTCAAAGCCCTCATCTCATCAAAAACTGCCTTTTTCCACTGTGGAACACCAAGAACTTCTTGTATAGACTTAAGAATTTTTGTTTTTGACAAGTTAGAAACAAAAGGTTTCAAGAATGGTGATAATCTATTATATGACACAAAATTAGCAATCGGATGAGACGTACATGATCAAGTAACTTTCCTAAAAACAAAATGAATATCTAAATCAGAAAAATTACTAGATTCAGGATGTAGAGAAGTATCTAGATACCGGGATTACCTGATGACTCATGATTCTATATACTCAGAGTTAAATCTTCGCAAGCTAGTGGTAGTTCGTCCTCCAGACTCTGCTGGTTCTTCCTCCTTGTACAGACACGAAGCTCAGTTGGCTTTTCTTTAAACAATTTTTCTTTCCCTGCATTAGATGTTTAAATAGATAGAGACAAAGATGAAGGTTGAGTGAGAAGTGAAAGTGATTGAATGTCAGAAATGTCCCAAAACTGATCTTCCATTCCAATATCTTCCCCTAAAGAGAAGTAGCTCCTCCTCGGATTTTTTTTTTTTTTAGAAATATACCCAACAGACTCTAGTATGATCATCAATAGAAGATAATAAACCATCTTGTTCCTGTAAGACTTTTTTCTCGAGATGGTCCCCAAATGTGACTATGAATAAGGGTGAAAGATTGAGATAGCATGTAGGGTTGTGAAGAAAATAAGGTACGATGATGTTTAACAAGTTGACATATCTCACATTTGAAATCAAAAACAGTTTTATTTCTGAAGAGAGAAGGAAACAAATTTTGCAAATATAAGAAATTAGGATGATTAAGTCTATAATGCCATAACATTATGTCATCTTTAACAAACAAATAAAATTAAATGTCTGAAATCTAAAGTTGCCTAACTAAGGATATTTCACCTTCAAAACAATAGAGCTGATTAACCTTGCTAACATTGCCAATCATCTTCCCCAAGTACATATCCTGGATTTCACAATGAGAAGAAAAAAATTTAGCAACACAATTAGAATCCTTAGTGAGTTTGCTAAGAGCGAGAAGATTGCAAGATAAATTAGGAACATGTAACACAAATTGCAGAGTTAAATTTTTGGAAAGATTAATAAAACATTTTCCTGCAACTGAAGATAAAGAACCATCTGTAATTTGAACTTTAAGGTTACCAGGACAAGGAGGAAAAGAAGAAAATAAATATAAAAGACTAGTCATATGATCACTGGTCCCTGAATCTACAATCGAAAGAACATGTTGACACGTATTATGGAAGGCAAAAGAAAGTATACCTATTGGAGCGATAGCGGTACTGGAAGAATTAGACGAAGTAAATTGACTTAGAAGTTTATACAGGTACTCTAACTATTCCTTACTAAAAAAATGAGCCTCACGAATTTCTGAAGAAAAGGACTCAATGGCTGTTTGCATACCTTTTCCTCGAATTTCATTACCTTTGAGTATCTTCAAATTGGAAGATTTTCCATGAAGTTTCCAACATATCTCCCTGGTATGTCGTGATTTTTTACAATAATCATACCATCTTTTGTCATTATCACCTCCTTTCTTATTTTCTCCTCTAGAGGACTCTATATATCCTACGAGAGCAGAACTTTCAACAACAACTGAGTTGGGAGTTGATTCTTTATGACCCAATAATTCCATTTGACTCTCAGCCCCTCACACAATAGTAAAACATTAGTGAGACTAGGAAAAGAATCCTTACCAAGAACACGATCACATGCCTAATCAAACATCGAATTCAGTCCCACTAAGAATTGGAGAACTCTTTCTTTCTTCAATAAGTCCTCCACCTTTTTTGTATTGGCGACTGACTCCATCTCAATATATTGTACATATCTAGCTCAGTAAATAAGTCTCTCAATCTGTTGCAGTATTCAGTGATACTGGAAGTTTCTTGTTTCATTTTCAGAATGTCAATTTTTATCTAAAACACCTGAAAGACTAAGCCGACTTTTGAGTAGGTTGTAACAGCAACCACCCAAAAATTTCTGACAGTAGATAGCAGAAGATATGTCTTACTAATTTCAGGTTCTATAGAACGAAGTAGCTAAGACATAACCGTCGCATTCTCAACTTCCCAAATCTCATATGACTTGCTTATCTCAATTCGTGGACTAGCATTTCCATCAACATAACAAAATTTTCCTTTACTCATTAGGAATAGTCTGGCAGACTGAGACCATTCCATATAATTTTTCTCATTAAATTTGGCAATGGAGATTGGATGGATAGGAGTTTCAGAATGAAATATCATTGGAAAAAAACAGAGCCAGAAAGAAAACAAAGAAACAATACCAATAACAGAAGTTACTGGTAATAGTGACAGATCTACAACATCGACAGCAACTGTGCCAATGATAGTCTGAATTACCGTCGAAAACTACACAAGAAAACATTGAGATGGTCAAAATTTTTGACAAAAACAACATCGGAGGTCGTCGGAAACAGCACCAGAGACAGATCAGAGTCGGTGAAAGGAATGATCGGCTCCAGTTGAACAATCTAGTGGTGAATTGGAGGAAAAACAAAATCTGATCTCTGATGAAAAAAAATGGTCAGATTTCCTATGAAAGTCGACGCCAGCGGCGGAGAACATTCAGGCACATCAGGATTTGTTGCTAGTCATCGTCGTCTGAAACGAATGAATGGAGCGATGTCAGTCACCGTCAGCTGGAAGAAGACAGATCGGGCTCGCCAGAAAAATTCAGAAAATTGAAAAAATGTGAAGAAAACAACCGAAAATGGGGCAAAAACCTATGATAAGGTCAAAGAAGAGAAAATTGACAGTAATTAAGGCTGTCCAGAAGGGGAATGCTGCCTTCCCCGAAAATAAGGGTCACCGGGAAACGACTAATATTACTACCGGAAACAGGAATAAAAATCAGAAGCAAGGCATAGATTCCTACTCTGATACCATAAAGAAACTTTATATTTATCAATGAATAACTTTGTGTACAATAAGCCTTTATATAGTACAAGGTTAACTCTAATACAGAAAATAAAATATATAAATATTAAATCTAGGATATTCTAGGAAGGTTTACATTAATACACAAAGAAAGAATCACCAACAATAATGTAAACCAAATCGGAGAATATTCACCAAATCTTCATAAAATATTTCAACAGTATCACACAACCATATGTCTCAGTCTTAAAATTGACTTTATATGGTGATTGCCAATATCCATAAAGACATAAGAATATGAAATGTTACAAAATTAAATGGGAGTTAATCAGTGACATGCAATGGAAATTAATTTTGATTCATTGTTCAACATAGCATTTAAAATATCTTAAATAATTATCTTATAGTTCTTGTAATTTTGAAAGGAATTTACTGTTGCGGATAAAAAGTGGATGATTGGTCAGAACATGTAATTATTTATACACATGTGACATGGTTGATGATTCTAAGCCCTTGATGAAGATATTCTCCATAAAAGTGATTTTCAACAACATAAAAACATATATCAAGGGGCAAGGGTCGTTGATATATATTGACTTTCTCCTTTCAGACATCTTATGGCAACAGCCTAATAAGTATTAAAAACTATGATGGGGCATGACAAATCCATGGAAGTGAGACTATGTCAACTTTATAACCATTCTATAGTCATGATTTAAATGGTTTTCTCTCAAGAATTACGTTGCAACAGCAGAAACTAAACAGAGTTAAGGTTTAGAAATTGTACTCTATCTAAGGCCAAGACTCCAGGAAGCTTTCTTTCTTTAAGAAACTCCCATACTACAGATGCACTCTCAACCATGTTAAAACCCGAACTTGATACTTCTGTTATTGCCTTGCATGCCACATTCCCAACAGCAGTTACATCACACCCACCATGAGCTACTTCACAAAGCATTCTAGCCAACTTAGACGCTCCATTTGTGTATTGACTAGAGGACCTGAACTTTACCGGACCAATCCATATAATTTTCTGTCGTCAACAAAGAAAATACATCAGGTATGTCTGAACAAGGAAGAAGTAACAATAGTGAGTAAATACAAGAAAAAATCGTCAGAGAACAAGTCATAGGAACAAAATGCCATCATAAAGCATCATATAGACTACCTCAAAGCTAGAATTTACCAGCATTACAGTCCACTTAAATGATAAATAGCAAAATCCAAATATTAAAAAAAAAAAAAAAAAAAAAAAAAAAAAAAAAAAAAAAA
>JANLJB010000107.1:18373-45746 GCA_026212285.1 Bursera cuneata
AAACAAAAATAAAAAAAAAAAAAAAAAAAAAAAAAAAAAAAAAAAAAAACCATCACGTCTAAAAAAAATTGTAATAAGTTAAATAACAATTGTACTCTTAAAGTGTAGGACTTTCAGTTCACCAAATTACGGTGCAGCCAGAACCAGCAATAACATCTCTTTCCTTTTAAAATTTACCTTGCATTTCGTGATCAAAGAGTTAATCTCTTCTACTGACTGTGGCCCAAGATCAACAGGAACCCAACCTAAAATGGAAAATGATCCGGATAAATAATTGCAAAAACAGAAATTATATCATTTATGTTACTTACAAAACAGTTTAAACGATGAGATACATAATGGTGATGTCATAACTGATAATTCACCATAACACCATAATCCACCCATCATGGCTTGTTTATTAGCATCTTTTTCTGAATACACTCTCTATTTATAACCTTAATACTACGAATGTTGAAGTCAACTAACAGTTCAAGATAATCTGAGAACTTATGTGATCAAGTCCAATTTCTGACTACTTACAAAAATGGGAAACAGTGTATAGGACTTCACATGCTTACAATTTGAAAGGTGGCCTAACCACCAGTTTGAGACAATTTCAAATTTTTTGGCAGGTGATTAACTAAACTTGCAAGATTACTGTTAAGAATAAGGGGAAAAAAAAAAGAAGCAGCAAGTGTGTGGAGAATAATTATTTGTTTACTCTAAGAAGAATATATGTCAAGGGTCAATTATTCAAACTCACCATCTGGAATACCCTGAGCTGGAAATATTTCCAAGTTCTTTGGAAGATGATTATTCATGCACCAAAAGTCTTTGGGATATAGGATAGTTATGTTTTTCTCTAGTGCAAAGTGGATTAGATCTAACGCTGCTTTACATGCCTCTTTCTCCATCAAATTCGAAGTAATAGACAGCCCTAAAGCATGCATTATCTGAAATGACATCATTCCAACGAAGACCAACCCATCACATCTGGAAGCTAAAAAACGCAAGGCAGCTGCTTTGTTATAGAGATTGCCCCCGCCAATCTGCATCACATAAATAAGGGAGTATCAGTGACAGGAGAAGAGCAGTAGACAGTAGACAATGTAATGGCAGGTTCAATACAAAAGGGCAGAAACTTATTGAACTAAAGGACACAGATTTCATTGGAGATGGAATAAAAAACATACCAATGCAACATAAGGTTTCTTGTCAAGTTGTGAAGCGTTCTTTAGTTGACATAGGCTACTTTCAAAGTGAAAACCAGCCAAACTAGCATAGCAAAAGCGAGTAATACCAACAGTTGATGCAAGAATTTTATGTGACCGGTAAAATGAGTCATTGACAAAAATATCAACTCCTGATGATAATAATTCAGCAAACTTTGGACAGTTGGCAACTTCCTCTTTGAACTCAGTGAGATTTTCAAGAAGAATAATATCTGCTTTTTTGAAGACTTCCATGTCTAGTGGATTGTTACAAGAAATACACTGTACACCGACAACTTTGTATCGGAGAGCAGATGACAAGATATCTGACATATAGAGAATATTATACATCAGCAATAACCTCAAGCATTGACATTCATATAACTCTTTCTTCTTCGTTTATATCATTAAAAATGTTCCCAATGCTCTTCTACAGATACAAAGAAACATAAAGATCCTACATGTTAATGATATAATTCTCTCTTTTTTAAGAACTACATTACAGACGGGAAGGGCTTAAAAGCAATACCTGCCGCAGATTCTGGAGCAAGAGATTTTGAATTAACATCTTTGCCCCAGTCACTCAAAAGAATTACTCTGGCCCCAATTTCATGTAAATACCTAATAGTGATAAGTGCATTCGAAACTGACTGAGAGCTTAGGTCTAGTTCTTCTCCAAGCAAGATGGTAGAATCAAATCTGACAAGAACAACTTTTGCGACAAGTTCCTCCCTAGGAAATCTTCTAAGAGTTTGTATGTTCGGAAACTCTAAGCTGTCACAGGCATAAGCCTAATGGAAAAATTCCAGTTAGGTACAACCATGAAAATTACATCCCAATCGCAATGAAACAAATTTTTGTTACTCAATGAATGCCGCCGAAAGCAAAACACACGCAAATCCAAAGTTATTCATTATATAATTTTTCTTAAAACTTCAAATACTTAAATACCTCGGATTCAGGAAAGCTTTTAACATGATCTGCTGCTACCTTCGAACTACCTGCCAAGAAGGAAGCTGGAGCTACATGAGAAAAAAAGGAAGTATATATGCATAAATCTTTTTTCCTTTTTTCAGTCAAAACATTTAACCTGGCGAGAAAGATTGAGAGCAACGGTTATTTGGAGATACGGCGTCGTTTGCGATATGCAAACACGACTTTTTCTGAGGAAGCGACTTCGATATACTACCAGTACCGCTTGAACAGTTGTAGAAGAAACTCAATTTGTTGAATGACAGAACTCCGTTATGTGCATTCAGCAGTTGAGACATCTTCTATGCCAATTTGAAACTGTAGGAGAGCTTTAACAACGAACAAACAAGGCGAATAACGGCTCAGTTATAAAATGCATGCATGAATTACTCAGAGTTTCTTCTTGAAGAAATTAATTAGAATTTAACATTGAACAAAATGAGTAAATGGAAAATTTTGTTGCATGAATTATTAAGTTAAATAAAAGCATTTCAAAGCGTGAAATGAGGTGTAAGATAGCACCCAGCGTTTATCTTCTACAACTGCCACTCTGCAACTTCGCTCTGCTTGTAGCCAAGTTCTGTCTAAAACTGTGTAGGTGAAGAAACGGTGCGTTTTAACCACTCTGGACATCCGATAACGGGAGTTTATTCAAACCCCCTAATGTTTATTGAAGTTAATTTAATCCTTTTTAGTTTTAGAAATTTCACAAAATGCTCTAAATTAATATTATTTAGTCGATAATGGTCAAATTGAGGGATTCTTTTAACTTCTAGCAAAAACCCCGCTTTTTATTTTTTATATTTATTGTTGGGCCGAATTCAATCTGAAGCGATAAAAATATTATTTCAAATAAGTTCTTAAAATGTACTAAAATAATACTTAAGGGCCATTCAATAATAAATTNTAGTTTTAACGGAATTTGGTAATTGATGATTTTGTGTAAACCTTAAGGGTCTAGTTGATTAAAATACCAAACTTGCTTTCCGCATGATATTAAGACAAAACACAATGGTAGTATTTGATATTATCCCATAAATTAATATTATTTAGTCGATAATGGTCAAATTGAGGGATTCTTTTAACTTCTAGCAAAAACCCTGCTTTTTATTTTTTATATTTATTGTTGGACCGAATTCAATCTGAAGCGACAAAAATATTATTTCAAATAAGTTCTTAAAATGTACTAAAATAATACTTAAGGGCCATTCAATAATAAATTTTGTGTTCTATTTTGATAATCTCTATTATAAAATGAAAATAAAAGATATGTCTGTATGATCAATACAAAAAATAAAATATACGAAAATACTTATGATTATACAATTTTAGTAGTCAATATAAACATTATAGTTGTTTGGTTAATCATTTTCATCAATTTTTTTCTAATCAATTTACCACTTTTCATTCAATTAATATTAAAAAAAAATGAACGAAAATAATATTGGATCCATTCATGACTACATTATGCATTTTTCAGTTTATCCATATGTAATAAAACTATCACCTCACATTGGTTACCATAATGATGATGATCATCACAATTAAAAATAAAACTAACAATGATAAANATTTTGTTACACCCCAAACTAAACTAAAGTAGTAATGGATAATTGCAAAAACGAGAGTGCAATTACAATAATTCAAACTCCTATCATCACACCTTGCCTCCACCTTCCATTCAACTATAGAGTGGGGTTATTTGCACCCAAAACAGTACTATGAACATCCATGATTTTATAAAAGATTTTATTATAATAATTATAAAAATTGAAATTACTTAAATAGACATAAAATAAGATAAATTCTCATCTCTCTTTTTCCATTATTCAAGAACTCTAATCTCTCATAATTACAATTATCCAAATGGTTTTTAAGTTGACAAGGAGTGTTTATCAAACTCATTCATCGACACAACATCTTAAATGAGCAACACTTATTAACTTGAGATTCTTTAACAATTTATGCTCATCAGCTCGTGTTTAACAATTGGTGCTCATCGACTCTTCTTTAACAATTGACACNTCATCACCTCAACATGTTTGGCGAGTATTCTCTATCAACGTGTCAACCATTTAGTCTAACAAATTTGAAAGGGTACATTTCATCTTTTGATGCTGAACTTTGCTACATGAAAAAGTTAAGGTTTTGCTCAAAACTAAAACAACCCCTTGTAATTGGGTTATTTCCTCCCATTTCTAATATTTTTTTATGAAGTTGATAGACAAGTAAGATGTAAAAATATATATGCAGAAATAGTTGATGGAAAAAACCCTTTTTAAAATTTTAATCTATTTGTACTTAGAAATATCAATGTAAAGAGATTTTTTTTAATAAGTAATTTGGTAAAAGAATAAGCGTAAGGCTATTTGAACCCCTAACATTCTTCTATATAACCAATTTTTTAATAAAATTTATAATACTAAATTATCCTTGAATAAAATTACTTTAAAAGACTCTCAATTCTCCATAATTTTTTCTTCTTTCTCTTTTGTCATGAACATATTCTTAGATGTGCAAATGTATTATAAAAGTATATGTAATTTAAAAGAAATTAAAAAAATATTATGACTCCCAATTTCATAAATTTAATATTTTTTTATTAGATTAAACAAATCATATAATTAAAATTATAGTTTTTCTTTAAAAACTTTTATCAACTAAAAATCAACTATTTTTGTTGAATAAAATATAACATAAAAAAAAAACTAGCCAATGACCTGCACACAAACACAAAACAAATTTAGGAAACTTGAAATTCAACTTTAATTTTCCTCAAGAAAAATGAAGAGATAATTCAAGTTTAATAAGTTTTGATTTTTTATAGGGTAATTTTTAGGTTTTAAAGGGGTTTATGAATTAAATATTCAGTTTTCATTTTTGAGAAATAGAGAGGAGTTTTAAAGGTTAAAATAGCCCCACCCAAAAAATAATTAAGAAGATTTGTTTTAAAATTGTAAGGACTAAGTTAATAATCACAAACCTTAGGGATTAAAAGAAAAAGGAGAGAATTTCATTACCTGGATTACTAGGATAGTGCGACATCGTTTCAGGGAAGTAAACGAACAAAGCTGTTTTACTCCGGTCCAGTCCAGTGAGAGCCACGATCCCTGGCTTTGGTGTTTCCACCGACTACGCTAAGCAATCCGTGCAACTTCAGGGATCAGAAAATCAGCGATGGGTGTAGGCTTCGTTGTCGGCGTTTTTGGAGTTCTAATTCTTGCTCACGCCGCTTATTCAACCGTTCAATGTAATCACATCGCCGAACATCTAATACGCAAGATGTATATATTTCTGTGATTTGACTCTTGATTTGATTTGGTTGCAGACAGAGGTTTGTTGAAGATTATGGAAGAGGAGTTCTCAGGGCCTCCATTCAATGTCAGTATTGGTTCTTAGTCTGTTGATTGTTTTGTGCTAATTTAGCTAACTAGGTTTATTGTAGTTATCTATTTATTTATTTTTGTGAGAATTCAGGTGGTGGTTGAGTTGCTTCTAGGGTTAGTCTTGTGTATGTGGGCGGCGCTAACGGTGCCGGGGAAGTTTCTATCAATACATCCGGATTCTGATGATAATAGGTATGCTGATTTAGACTCTTTCAATCAATTTTGTATTCAATTGAACTTCGAATACTCTATATATATATATATATTGTGTGGTTTTCAGGCACTGTCATTATTTAGTCTATGCATTCTGTGTTCAGAAACGTTTGCATTATGCAACTTTGATTCTTGCTTTTGCAAACTAATGCTAGGTCATTCGTTTGCGAAGTTTTTACGGAATTAAGATTGAAGAATTGTACTGTTATATGATCTGTGCTATTAGAGTTCTGAGTTTGGCTGTTGTTGTTGCATTTATATGAATTAGATTTAAGCAGCATTTTATGGAGTTCGTACAGTGTGTCATCTATTTTGAATTAGACATGATGGAAAATGATAATTACCCTCGGGAAGTTCTATTCTTTAGAGAGATGCTTGGTAGTTATAATGATATAATCCTGACCTTGAATTACACCCAAATTGATCCCTTTTTATTCAGTTTGCTCATTGTGTTATCTTATTCGCATCAAAGATGACGGAAGGTGATATCTCTCATTAAATATAACACTTGTGGATTGATTTGATGAGGCCCATTTCAACGCTGATGCTATCATAAATGAGTGTTGTTAGCGCTATTTTTAGCATATAATTATCCACAGTAGCAACGTTTTGGTACTTTTGTTGTTGAACGCTCATACTTTATGAAGTTGAACACAAATGAAGAAACTATTTATTATGCAGCAAAAACTGGCTAGTTTATTGCCTTCACTTTGTCTTATAGTATTAATGGTCCATTAGCATGGGGTGCCTTATCAATTTCTTGGTATATGATGGATATTGGTAAACTGGATGCGGACATCTCTGCCTTGTGTGGCAAAATTTGAGTCTGTATCCAAATATAGGAACAGATCACATGCATTTAGAAATGGCTGAGATTTCCTAGAGGGTTTATACATTGTTATGGGTTAGTTAATCTTTTAATGTGTATGCATACTTTCTGTGTAAGTATTGAGTTTTTTCCTAGGTTGCCTAAGTCATTTGAATTGACAGTAAATTGTCCCTGAGAAAAAATTTTGGTTGTTGGGAGCAAATCGACCCATAAATTGCAGTTTTGGAATCTGAAGAGTTGAGATTTCCTACCAATTTCAAGTCTCCGGTTTCATCTGTTAATAAAAATTAAATTAAAAGAATATCTACAGAGTTGGAAAAACAAAAAATTTTGACTACTTGTTAGTAGGCAAGTACCATGCAACTTTAAAACAAAATTTTGACTAACTTGTTAGTTGGTAAGCATCATGACCACTAAACTGAATCTTTTTCTACACAAATTGTTTAGTGAAGTTCGGAAAACAACTCAAATTTTAAGGGGACGATTTTAAAAATAACTATGTTTTTTAAAAATTTAAATGTCATGACCACAAACCAACAAAGAGAGAGGACGATAGATTTTTTTGCTTTTGGTCTAGATTCTTTTTGCTTTCGGTCTTTATCACTCCATAGCTTGATAACTCTTTTTGGGTTCTCAAGTTGTTAGTCTTGGCCACTCAACAGTAAAAGAGACCTGTAAGTCTATCAGTTTGTGGTAAGGACATCTAAAGTTTTACAAAAGGAGATTATCCCTTAATTTTGGTTATTTTTAAATTATCCCAATTGTTTACGTAAAATGTGCTTATATGGAATGCGAAGACCTAGAGGGCCTTAGAAATCATCATGACCTTACAGTTATTGAAATTTCCATGCACTCACTACTTACTCCAGCCTATATGTTGGTAACCTAGGTTAATGTGAACATCCACTTCAAGGAAATGATATGGTATCATAACATAATTTTGGTAACATAAAGCATTATATTGGCAACATCATCGTCAAGGTAGTAATGAAATATGAATTATTCACAACATCATTTCATTGTTATACTATATGTGATTAGTAAATTGTAAAATTTGATGATTTAAGTACTACTTTCTATTTCTCTATTATTTTGGGAAGTGGCTATAGCTTGATGCATTTGGATGAAGGTGCACACCTGCACTCTTGATGACAAATGTGACAAGAATATATATATATATATATATATATATATATATATATATATATATATATATATTTTTTTATGTTTNTGCATTTGGATGAAGGTGCACACCTGCACTCTTGATGACAAATGTGACAAGAATATATATATATATATATATATATATAATTTTTTTTTAAGTTTGCTAAGTAAATATCTTGGTAGTTTCTCTTGATTCTCCTTAGTGTTCAGTATTGCAAAATGGCAGCTGATGTGAATGCTAGTTATTTTCTTTTTTTTTTTAAATAATTTTTGGATCACTGACGTAAGGATCTGTATATTCTTGAATGCAGGATGGTTTCTTTACCAGGCAACTTAGAATTTATGATCTTCAACCATCGTGGGAAAGCTTTTCCTTCAGAAATAGATATGAAGCTGAAATACTGAGGCAGTTTCATTCAAATTAGAGAACTTTTATGAGGCTTATTTGAGGATATATTGTTTTTGGGATGTTTGTAAAATTTGTAAAAGGATGGGTGAAGGCATTTTGGGCATTCTGTTCCTTTGTTATAGTTATTTGGGATGTTAGTTTGTCTGCTTGCCGTTACCTGTTTTTTACAGGGAATTTCATTGAGATTTGTGTAGAACAGAGTCTGCATCGATCATGAGGTGCTGGATGCTGGAAAGAATTGAACAAATATCTTAATCCGCACTAAAATTTATCTCTTAAGCTGGCAGATGGTTGGCAACTTTTTATTATTCCCGGCATTCATCAGGGCATGCTATAATAATTACAAGGCTATCTAGCATCTGCATTCAATATACAGACACATCTGCATTCAATATTCAGACGGTCTCATTTGCTACAGACAGACAGCTAGCAACTGCGGCTGGTGGTTGTAAATGCGAGACCATTTGAGCTTCCATCTTTAGTGGATAGCCAATACCAATTCGAAGCGTTCATCTGGTGACAAAAATATCAACACGAAGTAATTGGATTGGTGGACTCTATAATTAATGCCTCAGTATGTTCTGACTAGAAGCACTGAAAATTTCCAACCAGGCAACTATTTGTTTGAGCTGTTGAGCAGAAGGATAAGAAAGACGATTGAATAATGCAGTAGAAGACAAGATTCAGCTGAACAAAATAAATATGATTATGGCTGCACAGAGGCAGAGATCAAACCAGATGCATGCATCATTGCAGCAGAGCCATGCTGATACATGACTTTTAGAGTTATCTATTCCAGGTTTCACATCATCCAACCGTATAATGCTCAACTCCTGCACGATCCAACTGCGACAACCCGGCAGAAAATCGCTTTCTTCTTTTGGCTCCAGCCGCCGAACTTTTTTAGTGGTCTTGATTATTACAATGCTCGCTGAATACCAACTACTGCAAACTCAATATATAGTGCATCGCAAATTGAGGGAGTTTTAACATTATATACATATACGAGAATGGCTGAAATTACAGGACATTGAAAATTGTGTTTTTCTTATTTTTAATTTTTTCCATTATGGTCACCATATTATTAACATTGTTGGAGGCTGGGACCTTAGCATCATTATTCTCAATTACATGAATGAAACTTAAAAGAAGAAGACTCCAAGAACAAACCTAATATAATTCTTTCCATCACCACTAAAATCCAATTAATGCAATCTATTTCTTAACCTCACATATCTGGGGAGAAAAGCCAAGTAGATGACTATAAGGGCTTCTCAGCTGTGAGACATCATGGACCACAATCATAATTGCCGAATGGCCAATCTCCTAACCTTTCTATATTTATACCCAGCAGAAGTTTCAAATTAGACAAGAAAGAACTACAGCAGAAACAGTTCAAGTTTAGTGAAGAAGAAGGATGAAAACGAAGAGCTTAAAGCACATGGGTCAGGGTAAAAACAACTGGAGCAATAACTGCTCCTTTTTCTGGGGAAAGAATACAATGAAGCAGTTACACAAGTGTTTTCTCCACCTTTTCAGGCGGCAAACCAGAGATTGCAAAAGAATCACAAGCACAGACGACTTTGGAACTGTGAAGGAGGGGCATTTTTCCGTTCTTGTGCTCAGCAACGGTGAGCCCCGGAAATTTTATGTTGCGTTGAAATATCTTGCACATCCATCTTTTATCAAGTTACTAAATGCAGCAGAAGAAGAATTTGGATTCAATCAAAAGGGTGTATTAATCATCCCATGTGAAGCAAGTGAACTTCAAAGAATCCTATCATAAAGCGCATTGGAAAAATGGGAAACAATACAGATGCATATAGGTATGTGCATTGTTCAGCAGGAAAATGAATCAAAAAGCTCCTTCCTGAAAAATGGTCATATAACAGCATATTCATTGTTTTCAAATCATACCACATTCGTATATGCCTGATATACCTAATATCCAATAATATTCTATTACTATAAGGAAACATTTTCGCTGGGTAAAACAAGAAATATTATATAAACCACCTGTAAAACAATTCGTTTCTAATAACTGGAAGTGGTGGATTGGCATCTACACAGTCCCTATACCTACTGACTAAATTCAAGTATCTTAAAAAGGCTTTCTAATCCAAGGATATGAAGCAATATTCCCTCCTCTTATACTGAATGACAGTGTGCTATGTGTTTGCATTAGGTTCGTCCATACCAACATCACAAAAAAGCCTCAATCAATCTTGGTAATCTTGCCACCTTTTCAGGACATCACAGCCTGAGTTATACTTAGGACAAGGGTCATATAACAGTATTTTCAAGCCTTCAATAACCTTGTCCTAGTTTTGCAAGAAAAGCTTCTTTTATAGTATGGTAAAAATCGCATATTTTATCTTATCTTGTTTCTTAACCTTGCACTAATAACAAAATGATAAAACATGCTTAGGAGGCATAGCTTATTGGTACGTATCTTATCAGATATCAAAGAGAGAAGTAGCAGCGAATACCAGAAGAACATATTTCAATGTATCCATACAACAACACAAGAATCTGTAAAATTACAACATCAGATGGTCAAAAGAGCAAAACTTTCATTTTCAAAGAATCAGTCTACACTAGAGCCAGAGAAACTTTAAAATGAACACTCACATACCTAATACAATTGTTAGAGTGGGACGGCAAGGGAATCCGAACAGAACTCGCTTAATATCAATTCCAGAGAGAAAGTGCCCCTAAAGTAAGACATCCATAGCCGGCCACTTCTAGCACCAATTCCTAAACTAAAGAAGATTTCTACTTGAGCAGGCCAGTCGTTAACTATTTTACAACTGAGTGAGTTCTTGTGGGTTTTCTATAGATTGTCTAAGAATATACTCAGCTCTTCTCTTCTTGTCATCCTTCTCATCATCCCGCCCAAATGATGGGCTTCTCCCACCCCCCTTCTTCTGAAGACTCGTATCCAGAAATTCACCTAAAAATTTCTTTCCAGTTCTAAATTTAAAATGAACAGGAGGCCTTTTTACAGGAAGACTCTTCTTCTCACCCTCTCCATCATCACACAGCCCACTATCCTTCACTGCTTCAATGGCAGGACCAAATGCCTCCATTACAGAAACATTATTTCCCTCAAGCACTTGCCCCTTAAGCTTAGCCGGCAAAACTACAGGAGAAACATCTTTCTCTCCGGATTGCCATGGCCTGGCAAGAAATGCATTATTTCCAGTTTCTTGTGATTCGTCCTTCTCATAATTGTGTCTCCCTGAGGTCGAAGCTCCTGTTTCACAATTCGAATTTGACACCAAACTCTGCTGCAAACTCAACAAAGCCATCTCTGCCTTTCTTCTCTGCCTTGCTTGCTCAATCTTATCAGCACGAGGATCTGACTTCCTCTCATTCCACATTGGCGTGTAAATATATGTATGAGGATCCGGAAAAGCTGGCAACCACGATGGAATATGCTTTGGTGGTGTTTCATTCATCTCCTCAAAACTCGGTATCAATCTTCTACTCCTACTAACGGGAAACTGTGGAACTGGCTGTGCAAAAGGGATTTCGTCGGTGGATTCCACAAACTCGGTTATCTCCCTCACCGTGCCCGACGCCACAAGACATTTACCAATCTCTGATGCACCCGAAAACCGTTTCAAAGCTCTTAAATCTTCTAATCCACTAACTAGATCGAACAAATTGGATTGCGTTCTTCCCGCTAAGTTGGCATGAAAACCGGAATTTTTACCCCAGTCACAAAGGAATCTGACAGCAATATCTGCGAGGGTATCCAATGCCGATTCCTTGACGCCTTCAAATCCCACGCTCTCGCATATCTGTGCCACCGCGATTTTCGACACTGCTCGACCAAAGTCTTCAGCTGCAGCTCTTCTCGACAACGAGTCGCTCTTAAATTCGCTCTTTGTGTTGCTCTCTCCACCTCCATGGCTCATATTCAAAACCTCATATCAAAATTAGGGTTTATCTCATTCTCTCCTTATTCACCCCATTAACACCCCACTCTTCGTGGCAACGACAACCCCATGAATTATGAAACACCCATTAAATAACCATTCCTGTTCTCCTCTCCTACCGTTTCTCAGCCAACAAACAAACAAACGGAAAAAAAATAGACAGTCGAAAAAGATAACCAGAAACCCTAGAATACTACAAAATTTGAAAATTTTAACACAAATACAAGCGAATAAATAACCAAAGAATTATCTCTCAACATAAATGGTAATACATCGGAAGCTAATTCGTAATTCAAGAACTCAATTGAAATTGAAGCACAGTGTGCACAAAATAAATCAAAAAAGTGTTAAAAAAAAAACCCTAAAAGATATGAATTTGAAATTTGTGATAAAAGAGTTTAGGGGGAAATGGAGGGAATTTTGAGAAACTTTAAAAACCCTTCTAAGACCCTAGGAGGAGGAAGTGGATCGAAAGAGAAGTTAAACAAGAGGTTAGGAGATGAGCCAGTGAGGCCGATGAAGCGAGCTATTGGGGTTTATTTATAAACTAATTTACCCAATCAGATCACGAAATGTTTCTTTTTGATCATCACACGCAGAAGTGGAGCTTAATTTACCACTCGCTACAGTAATGGGCCGGACTTTGTGCTATATGGGCCCGCAGGATTTTTCTCAGTTCCAAATCATGTGGGCAACATTTTAGTGGTTCTAAATGTAGCCCTCTTGTTTGCTACGCACCTCGAACTTGAAGTACAATGAGTAAAATGACAAATATAACCAAACGCAAAATTAATTTTATAAACACCAATAAATATAAGAAAGAGACGTGGTAAAGGTTAAAATAGAAATTCAAGTTTTTTTTTAGTAGAATAATTAAAAGGATAACAATATAAAAATTTAATGGGAAATTAAGATGATTATTCTTAAAGAAAAATGGAATTTGTAGAGTAACCATAAAGCTAAGGCAATCGTCTTAAAATTTTTAATCTTAATCTCAATTTTAAAAATTATTTAATTTGTAAAAACTGAGTGGAGTGTACCTAAAAGGGGGTACTTAGGATGTACTTGAGTGTACTTAGCAGCACTCAAATAAAACAGATAAGCCGATAAGAGAAGAGTCACAGGCGCAGGTGGTGAAAGAATGGAGAAATACTTTGGTAATGCTTACAGAGGAGACCCGGGTGTGCCGCATGCGGACCCGGAACGATTCGTCAACATATGGATTGGATCCTTAGCTTTCTCTGCTCTCACTTGGAACAGTCCCTACTTGTGGCAGCTTTCCAATCAATTCAAGTAACCTTTTCTTTATCTTCGTTTTAAATCTTTTATTCCAAATTCATTTCAATGTTAAATTTTTGTTTTATTTATTCTTTAGGCTTTGTTTGGCTTGCCTGTAAAGATCCTTGCTTGAATGGGTATTGGTTATATATTTATTTTTGGCTTGCTTAAACGGTGCTTTAGGAGTTGTGGGGTTTGTTTAAGTGATTTAACTAAAAGGAGGTGAAATGCCCGTTTAATTTCATGCTTGATTTGCTTAATGGCTATGATGTTGTGATTTATGCCAAAACTTTTTATGCTTTAGAGTCTCGGATAACTTAATTCGAGGGAGAATTTTGTAGCTATGCGAGAAATTCTTAACATTTTCTCCTTTCTTTCTTGGTTAAATTTTATTGACTTTCCTCGAGAATTAGTCCCTCAAACTTTCATAAATTTATGCAACTTTTTGGGTTTTCTAATGAGTTTTTAAGGAAGGATCATAAAAATTTTCGAAAGTTCGCGAGTTCCCTTTATTTTTCAAACTAGAACGGTTAGGTGCAATAAACTAAGTGAAGTGGTTGGATTTTGCGGGCTGTTCCAACCACCGCTGGGTTTATATATGTATGCATATTTACATAGGGTCAGGTTAGCATGATTTTATTTTATTTTTTACTTAATTTCACATACTACTTTATACTCATTGGTTTACTACATAGGCGAAAAGAGAATTTAAAAATAGTTTTCTTAATACCAACTCATTAACTCTTTTGATTATAAAAATGAACGACTATCAAATGTATGAAATTAAATCACGATAACATGAGCATATAGATATATAAGAAATTATGAAATTGTCAAATTTCTATGTTTTTATTTCTTCAAATAGTTTATAAGATATGAATTTTGTGTCATATCATATTCTTATTTTACAAAAATAAGAAATAAAAAAAATAAAGATTGTAATTAAAATGGTTTTCTTTTATAATAAGAAATAAAAAAAATAAAGATTGTAATTAAAATGGTTTTCTTTTATTAATTGCTCGAATTATTTAACACTGGGCATAAGCTTAAAAAAGTGAATTTTGATGTAGAGAACTGATGGGCAGGGATTCTCTATACCATTTCTTTATTTTTTATCTTTTATTTTTATATATAGTTCTCTGCAGTTGGCCCTTTGCTACCTGGGATTTTATTTGGCATTCATAAAGTGCTGAGCTATTGTTGATAAAATCATGTGGTCGATTATGTTTGAAAATGTCCTAGTAGTTATCACTGAGTTACATTGAAAAGAAACAATGGCTAGAAATATGAGAGTTTTTAAGTTATAAAGAAAGGGACTTATTATATTCTAGACAACGTCATAGCAATGCCTGGTAAAAGAGTTTCTACATTTTAATATTTTCTGTGATTGCTTGCATCTTAATCCTAGGTTTTTGAATATTCTGTTAGTACATGTCGTGGGTGTGTGTTGCTGCTATGGGTCCATATTATGTGTGTCGTGGTTCTGCTTTCTTTTCCGTTCTTCAGATTCTGAGAGTGAATGTACTTAGGATTCTTAAGATTTTGCTTGCTCAACTTTTTGTTGTGTTTTCTTTTGCTGCTTTAACCCTGTAAGATAGCGTTTATTGCTCTTGGATATTGCTCCTCTTCTGTGGGGAAAAAGAGTCGATTCTGTTATCGTGTCACATTTTTGAATTACTTATATTGGCAGTTGGCATGACAAGGCAATGTTATTCGAGCAGTACCACTGGAAGAAAGCTATGGCAAAGAATCAGCCTTACAAATTTAAGGTCTGTTGTTTGGCTTCTCTTAAGCTAAAATCTCATGAAATTTATAAGCAAAGTACTGATCTTCTGTTCATTACTATGATGAGTGGAAATTCTATGCTCTCATGTTGTATTTCGTCTCTTCCAGTGGAACGAGTACATGGACAAGAAACACCGGAAGTCGTATTATTTCAACTGGCCTGTCTACTTCCCTTAGGCTTTCCTGTTAAATAAGAAAGCTTTCTGATAGGTATTTTGGACAATGAAACTTGTAGCTTGCCTTGAAAAATGTTTGTGCACCCCCTTCTGTCATCCGTCACCCCTAGCCTCATTATGCTGGACTGGGAGCCTATCAATCAATATCAGGATATTTTGTTTGTTACTATTTCTAATGATTCCAGTGAGGCAGCGTGTCCATTTGATGCCAATTTAGTATTAATTAAACTAAAGATGGGTGCTTGTTTTTTTTCACATTTATTTTCAAAAAAATTGACAGCAAACGGTGGAAGAACATTTCATTCGGGTGCCTATGTACTCTTGGGAAAATCTCCATCTTTGACACTGTTGGATATCATTTTTATCTGTGATTTGAATAACACTTATAGAACTGGGGGAAAGGAATAGAGTTGAAGGCATGTTTAGTTATTATTCTCTGTTCACTGGCCAACCATAAGCCAAAATGCAAGTGGCCTAATCATTGTTCTAACACAGATAAACCAGGGCCTAAACACCCAGAATTGTTTCTATTCTTTATTTTCTACTTGTTTTCTATCTGAGCAAAAATTGATGGTTTTCTCAATCCTCCTGTTCTGGGTTAATTTATATATTCAAAAATATTTTTATTGAAAATATTAAAATTTCTTTTGATAAACATTATTTTTATCATACCTGAACTTATGTATCTATGTATGATAAGATTTTAACTGGAAAAACTACATTGACCCTTAATTAAATTTTGATAAAATATTTAATTTCAAATTTTGGTTAAATTAATATTTATTTTATAAAAATTAACATTTATCTTTCAAATTTTTTAGGAATAAGTGTTAATTTTTGTAGTGATAATTTTTGTGGTAAATATTAATTTAATAAAAATATTAAATATTTTTTTAAAATTTAACTAAGATTCAGAGTAAATATTCCGATTTTACCGTGGATAAATATTAAGAAAGGCTCATTCAGTGATAAACAAGATAAAGAAAACAAATGTTGACATAAATTTGTAAGAATATTATAAGTATATATCAAAAATAAAATTTAAATTATTTCCAATATTTGCTTTGTTCACAAAATTCCTATCTTGAAGTAAAACTAAATGACCAGTAAAATTTAATAAAATTTAACCTTTATTCGCAATTTGATCCCATGAAGAGTTGCTTCTGCATCTTGGTGCCTTTGAAGAGCCTTCGTTTACGTTAAATTCTCAGCGTTTGTTGGTCGTCTCACGTACGCTAAATCCATTATCTTATCCAAAAATTAATTAAAAATCACTATCGATTGTACGGGTCCCTCCCAGGAAGAAAGGGGAACCATGGCGTTTGTGCAACTTCCTTGTTCATCTCTAACTTTCAGAACGACTCCACGCTGTGTGTTCTCAGAACCCAGCAGACCATCATCGAATCTGTCTTTGCCAACCTCTTCAAATAATATGACAACTAAATTTGGCAAGTGGGTCGCCAAGTTTAGCTCCAAATCTTTGAGCTTCTTGCTCGCTGGGGCTCTATCACTTGGTTTATCTCTCACTGGTAAGTGAATATACCACTTCTCGCTTGTGGGTGATTCATATGGTTTGCATTTGATTAAAAGTTATTTAATTTTTACTTTGATTTTTTTATTTTTTTATTTGGATATACATGGCAACAGACTGAAAATAGAAAAAAATCTAAACTTTGTAGGAGTTGAGATTTCGGAAGCAAAAGTTGGGGTCAACAAGCCAGAATTGCTTCCTAGATCATTCACTCCCGTCATTGATGTAGCCGGTTTCCTCTCCGAGGGGCAGGTGTGTTTGCTTTTGTTTATTTATGATTTAGAATTTGATATACTTCAGACATTCTCTGTTATTTTCTGGTTTGGTGGATTGTTGTTTATTTACTTAAAATGCATTGAATGTAATTGGTATTGCATTTTTATTTATGCTAAAGTCTAAAGCAGTGGTTTTTAGATAGAGCGACTTTTAATTTATTCTTTTTATTTTTACATTCTCCGCATTTTATTATGAGTTCTAATTTATTTGGCAATAAGTTTGTCATAGTCACTCGCCTTATTGCCTCTTTTTCGTCTTAGTCACTTGCTTTATTGCCTCTTTTTCTTTTTTTTCTTATTGTTTTACTTAGTCTGGTTAATTTCTAATTGGTATCAGAGCTGTTGCTTTTCAGGCATATTGAATTCTTTGTAATCAAGAATGTTTTTTTAACACAATGTTGTTCATTGATCTCCTGCTGCTTGAGTTTTAGTTCAGGTTATTTTGTTAAGATATTGAAGAAACTCAGACTGAGTGAATCATTATAATGTATTCCAATTTTTACAGTTACTCTTGATCTTCATTTAGCTGTTGAGAAATTGGCAAGACAAGTTTATGTATATTATGCTTTGCGATTATGGTTGGCAGTCAAAGATGATTATGGTTGTTAGTCAAAGATGCAAGCTTGCATCAAAATGAGGGGGATAAAAGCCTCGTAATAATTTGTGGTTGTTCAAATTGATCAGGCATCTGAGTATAATTTATAGTTGTTTTTCCATATATTCACAGCTAAATGAATATTTTAAGTAGATCTCATATAGAGAAAACCATGATACTGATCCTGAGCTATATCTTATTCAGTTGCTAGACATTAGTCTTAATCCTACAAGTACTGACCACAGCTTTTGCCAACAACGACCTGACAATGTTCTAGAATCTATGTTTTATCTACAGGCAGCACATTGTTGTCCTTTTAGTCAATATGATCTGTTTCAGTTTGAACATAAGATCAATTGAAGAAAATAGGCTAAATTGCTAACCCTGTATGGTTAGTTTGCAGGAGAGAAGAATTGCACAGGAAATTGCTGAAATTGAAAAGGATACCGGATACAAGTTAAGGGTCTTAGCTCAGAATTATCCCGAAACACCAGGTGTGCTTTATATAACTCTTGTCACTCCCTTTTCAAAATTTTCGTCTCTGTATGATAAATTTCAATGGAATTACTAAAGTTGTTTCCTACATGTTGCAGGGCTAGCGATTAAAGATTTTTGGCAAGTAGACGATAGAACTATTGTTTTTGTTGCTGACCCCACCTTTGGTAAGGGATATGCCATCTCTTTTGACTAACTCAAGCTCAGCCATTGATGACTTATAGTTGCAGGTTTTTTTGACCAGGCAATATATTAAATTTCAATGTCGGGGCTTCCATCGATCTTGACATCCCACGCAGCTTCTGGAGCCGGTTGGCAGGGAAATATGGAAACATCTTCTACTGGAAAGAGAAGGTGATGTTCCTTTGCTGCCTGGAGAGCCATTTTTGTTGAAATGTTGTTTGGGTCATGCCAGAATAATTAGATATGAGATTTATATTTTAATCAAATATTGGCTGAAACAGGGAGAAGATGCATCTATTGAAGCTGCAGTAATGGCAATATCTAATTGCCTGAGAGAACCTGTGGGTCCAAATAATTGCTCTGAGGTCAAATAAAGCTAACATGATTCTACAGTCAAGATTTCCTTGATTCATTCTCGGTGACAATTTGTGAATATCGTGTAATTCTTTCAAGATTTGCTTAACTGGGAGGGTATGCTATGTAATATTCAATACAGTGGCAAAGAAATGGGATTTTACCTTCTTTCGCTTTGCAGTGAGTACTTTCTTGTATATCCAGGGAGTCATACATTGTTTTCTGAATCAAAATTAGAGCAGGAAACTGGGTTGCTGGTAGAAATTTGTAAAAGCAAATAATCTAAGAGCAGAGAATTTTTGCCTAAGTTTTCAGATATTGAAGTGTATATTGAACATTCTAAAAGGATTGCAGAACTAAGATTCATTTATTAGTGAGAGTTTCTACTATGTATTGTCCCCTGAAAAGTAAAATTATTATTATCATTATTGTTGGTTAGGGGCAGTTCCTCACAAAGGTCCCAAACCTGGGAATTATTGGAGTAACCAAGAAGTGTTTGGGTTTGCAACTGGCAATGTTTATTAGCTTCTAGCAATTACTTATCACTCACTGCAACTCCTATTTTCTTCTACGGTTTGTTCTATCAACATTGTATTAGTTTAACATTCCAGATGAAATTCCATCACAATGCAAACAAATAAATAAATAAACAGGCTGAAGAACAACACTTTCTTAATGCTTTTACAGACTTCTAACTCTGATTGTGGGATGAAAATACAAAAGGGAAGGCTGGACAGATGTCCGAGCCAACCAGAGAAGTGGATGCATGAAGAGCATTTAGATTATTTAAATTGTAAAATATCTATCATCTAACTTCAAAATAAATAAATTATTTAATATTAATAAGATAGAATGGGTTATATGCACCATAAATATCCTCTAGGCACCTAAAATTTAATATATATTTTTTAAATGTGAGATTATATATACCCAAGTATGTTCTACACACTTCAATTTTAATAAAAAAAATTAAATTACTAAATCAACTTTGAAATAAATAACCATTTAAAACATAGTAAAATTACACTGTGAATGGAGAAAAGGACATGGTAAGAGAGAAATTTCTACACAAATTAAGGTAATTTTGAGTAGCGAGCAAAGATCATCTTGGTAAACAAGGGTAAGCTAAATTTTATTAAACGAAATTCAATAAAATATTAATATTTTATTTTATTAAATTTAATAAGGTTATATATGAGATTCAAAGGGACATATTGAGTAGAAATAAGCTAGGTTATTTTAGAAATAAGGTGGATAGAGTATATTTAGTCGTTCATGTAGTCTCACCCTATAATAATCATAGTATTGAATTTCATTCTAAATCTTATAATATTTAATTAGAGGTTATTATAAAGTTTTAGGCTATTATTTACTTAATTTCTTATATATTTTTTTATAATCATTGATTCACTATAATTTAATAATTGTAAAACAAAGATAAAAAATATAGTTATTTTTATATCAATTCACCGTTAAATTCTATCGAATCAATGGTTGTAGAGGGAGTGTAAGAAATTAAATAAAAAATAATAATAATAAAGTTACAATAACCTTGACCCATAATAATCAATGGTTCTTATAATATAGTTAAAATAATGGTTGTATATAATATTCTTTATATACATTTTAATATTCTCTTATAATTAATAACCTCCACTAACTTATTTATTACACTTGAGTTCTTAAATTTGATCCATAGAGAAGATATAAACACAAACAATCTCCAAAGTTAATAAATAAAAAATGGGTTTAATTAAAATTGGAAGCAAGCATGTTTAATAATGTTCTGATGATCATACAGCCACGAGCTCAAACTGGTATCAAATCAATACAAATATATATAGGGTTTGTTTGTTTCAATCGTGGGGATATGAGAGTCACATCCTGACAGTTTTTTTTTTTTTTTCTTAAAAAAATGTGAACCTCTAGATCTAACTAACGTCATACTCGTCTTGATACTATTATTTTTCTGATACTGTAGTATTACCCAAATATTAATTATTGACACTTCGTACAATGTTTGCTATAGCTTTTGCCACAACTTTTAACAAGAAGCATTTATCACCGTCAATTTTAGATTTCAAGAGAGAGTGAAGTGTATGTAAAACAAGAAAATGGCAGACGCTGCTTTTTGTCTTGTATGCATGAATGGCCAGAATCTGAAAATGAAAGTGAAAGATCAAGAAGCTATGGCTACCTCTCAATGCTTTGCTGGAGTAGTAGTTCAACTTTCAAGCCAGTATACATAATCTGTTATTAATGGAATGAAAATTCTAAACATTATAACAAACTCATACACATATACACTTTGGTGGTCACAAATGAGCTAAACTGACAAATAATGCAGAAAGTTAAAGAAATTTGTTATCTATCTCTGCTGCCAGGAACTAAAAGAACGAAAACAAACGCTGGCCTGGAAACTATTTTAATGAAATGAAAAGAAATAATTAAGAGGTCACGAGTTCTCTCCTGAGGGAACTCTTACCATTCTGTACTGACTCTTTTGTTCCTTTTAATGTCTAGAATGGTCTCTAGTTCTTCAGGTAAGCAAGGGACTGTAAGAACACCCTTCTGTTGGAATCCATATTCATCTTTAGCTTCATCTAGTAACTTAAGGAAGTCTGGGTTGTTCAGGCAGCACAAATCTACGATGAACCTCTTTGGTTCTCCACCCTTTACTGCGACAACTGCAAATTGTCCTTTCTTTACATCGTTTGGAACCTTTGTTGTTGCACCTTCCGCTTCTCCATCTTCATGAATAGCATTGAGATGACCTCCAGCTCGAGACGCTGAGAAGAAACGACCTCGTTGTAGCTTGGTTATGAGAAGCTTAAGCTTCATTAACCCTCTAATTCTCTCATCCCTTGCATCCATGGTTATGGAGGTCAGAAAGTATATGAGTAGGAGATGCTGTAGAAACTTTTAAAAACTCTTTTGCACTTGTAACTCTTGCTTCTTTTGCTTTTTGCAACTGATTTCGGAGATTCTGATCCAATGAAATTTATACTGGCCAATGACGGAGATTGGAAACCAGCTGAAATTTCTTAGAAATAGAATGGGGCCATCTCTTATCGATGTGGTCATGAATTATTCAATGCAGTATTTAATAGTTGATCTCCCATGTTTTTTCTGCAAATTGTGGGGCCTTGGAAACACGGTTTACAGTTTCTTTTGTTTCCCATCTTGAATACCTATTTTCTGTCCTAATTAAGTGTGTTCGTTTCCTGTTTTCATCAGTTCGTCATTCTCGTAATTATCAAAGAATAATGTAAAATCCATGCTTTATAACTCGTTTAAGATAGAGAAGTCGTGATCAATGCATAGAATAAGAATGACATATCAAAACACATCTAGAAAAGATCATTTATCTATGCATGAACCCTATTTTCAAATAATTCAAGGTCTTGTAAGTAGTGATTCCTCAAGCGCGCAGAACCATTAAAACTTGATCTAAAACACACCAGTAATAACATATGCGCACGCCAAGTCTTTCATTCTTATACCGCAACAAAACAAAATTGCTTTCTATTTTCATTACGTCCTTGACCACAAGCTTATTTAATTAGAATACTAGTGCCTAGTGGGTGGAAGACAAAGTTCATATTATATGTTGTAGAGCTGATGTGAAATATGGAAGAAATAATTGTCTTCATGTTATACTCTCAAGTACCACAATGTGTCCTTCCCATTTTTCATTTCTGTAAATTCATTTGACCTGGACATGATCAGAGAGGGGATTGGTACGTACTTGAAACCGAGTAAACGTTCGTAAGTTGACTAATTAATGAGTTCTTCTTAACGTCGGCTTGAAATAAAGTTTATCCCATATGCAAATGCAGCATCTGAAGGTCTGAGACCACTTTGACACCAATGTACCCTTTTGAGACACAAGATATTTGATGTGTTACCTTATCTAATGAAAGCTACGAATTAATTACCTCGGGAGAAAGTCATAGCAATTACTGTCAATAGGCCCTTATAAGCCGCGGCAAGAGATGAAGATGCTGCAAATGAATGTGACCATCGGTTACCAGTTACCACCAACCATAGCTGGAAAAACAACCCAGATGGGAATATGCGCTCGAGTAACACCAAATAATTTGATGCATTAGTAACCCAGTTATGTAACTGCTGTACTCTTGTCACTTGTTTACATTTCAAGACAAGGCAAATCTCTTATATATGATATAAATATATAAGAGTTTAAAAGATTAACGAACAAATTCGATATTTTAGATGATATTTAATACGAATAAAGATATCATATTTATAAAACTATTTCATTTTTTATATGTTTAACTTTGATATTGTTTAATCATCTTTTTCATATTATGTAATTTATTATTAATTTTAATATATTATATGGCTCTACATAATTTTCTAATATATATATATAATTCGAGACCAGAATTTAAAATAAATTTTGAGAAAAATAATATTATTCCAAATAAAATATCACAAGTAAATACATAAGCATTAAATGTCCAATAAATATCTTCTTTTTAAGTAATATTCTTTCTTAAAATTATCCAGAATCTTCATTTTAAATAATGTATTTAGTCTATATGATAGTAATTGTACGTATACTCATTCTCACGTCAGTTCACCGTGGATATATAATATTATTATATCACCTACACGTATTACCGACACGACTCGTTAAAATTATTTATCATCTACGGAATAGTATCACTAGCACTACGTAGATAAGCCTTGCAATGAATGGTATTACTCGTTTTTACTTCTCAAAATGCAGTGCATTGATACTGGGTACAGACGAAAGGACGAAATTAATCATCTTTCCAGCAAATGTCAGTGAAAGCGAGCTTCTTGTAACCCTCTCGGCGTGTCCTTCCCTTTTACGTTTGTCTTCATTGGCGACAACAATACTCTACCTACATAAACCGCGTTTGAAGGTTTTCACCGACTTTCAACATTGTAAGGATTAATATTATCTAGCCACAGAACCTCAACGTTTACTACTTTAGCACTTTGCCATCTTTAAGAAAAAGTGAAAGTTTCGACTCTAAATTAACTTTAATTCAGCTGAGCTCAATCCCGTGGTCGAGCAGAGAGTCAGGATGAGGTTACCTTCGCAAACAGTTAGTAAATATGAATTATATTCTGAGAGGAGAGAATTGTTAAACTTGTTAACCAGTGATTTCATTTGTATATATATTGCATGCATCCATTAATTATAATGGATTTTCATAAACATTAATCTTCCGCGTTCCACCAATATATACAAAATTATTCGATTAAGATTAACAATGAAAGCCTTGTACTCTTGCTCCAGGTCCCAGCCATTAATCTCTTCCAGCTTCCAGGACAAAGACTTGGTAATTATTTTAGTAATGTGGGCTCTCTTTGTTCGTTCAAATTAGTGTGTTTCTCCATTATTTTGTATGGCTGACCAAACAGACACATTGCAATCTATACAATATCTACAGGTTAAGGATACTTAAAGATCAAGAGAAGCGCATGTATAAGCTTGGTCCCCAGACAACTCAAGCAATTCTAATATTAAAATATCCTAATTATTTTTATTGCTTCTAGTAAAAAAACTTTCGAAATCTTAAGTGTACGTTCTTTCAGGTCAAAGAATCTAGAGAGTTAGAAGAGAAGCGTTAATAGGATATGAGTTGTCTTCTCCCACTATCCGTATAACAAAAGGTTGTGATGATCGTGACAACTGATGCAGCAAGTGGCAGTCATGTCATCATAATTGGCAAGAGGGATTAAGGAGTCGAAGAGTTACTATATATGCTTGACTATTTTTTATATGTTGCCTAGCATTTTGTTTTCTTTTTAAGTTGTGTTTCGTTCATGCCGTATAGCGAATTAGTAGTTACAAAACTTTTGTTTCTTGTTTATCTCCTCGAAATTCCTTCTTCGCTTTTGTTCTGCACTAACACTTAAAAGATTAAAAGATTTTGTGGCTCATTTATTCATTGAACTTGAATTCCTCATACACTAAAGAAAGTAGAAAAAATAGTAAATTTGACTATTAAGGGTTTATAATTAAATTTAGTTTATGAAAGAGAACTAGATGTAAGGAGTTATATAAGATATGTGATGCATCAATAAACATAATAGAATAAGATAACACAAATTCGTTGATTATGAAAAATATCAGTCAAATTTTCTATTGGAAAACATTTGTTAATGTTTCAATTTGGAATCAATCCCAAGGGCCGATAAAAGCTCAATTTTTGTGCAACAAGTTGTGGCACCAATTTACAAAAGTTCATCTCAATTAGGTCTCGATCTATACGCAAGGTATAATAAAGCCAAAATATTATTTAAAGACATATTACTATGCAACATGAACATGCGAAAGTAATAAGTAAACCTATCTTAATTGGAGTTATGGTATTGATCTGTTGAATCATCGGAAAACATATCCAAGGGAATTAGAACCCTCCTTGACCTTAATGATGGGCCCAACCCTTGGTTTAAAGTTCATTGATTCAATGATGAATGAATATTGAATAGAGGAAAAGGAAAACTCTCACTAGTCTTTTGTTAATTAATATCAACTACGAAAAGCTAGTCATGTGACTTCATTTATAACTAATCTTAGATCTATGGGGAAATTATTCCAATAGGAAAACTAATATTGAAAAAGAAATAACATTAAATTAACTCTCCTAAACTTAAACCTAATTTAAAATTAGCAATATATATATATATATATATATATATATATAATATTTCTTAAACTATTTATTTCTAATTTTTGTCTTTGTTGCCTCCCCTATATCAATATGTTCCCAGTAATTAAGGATGTGAGAAAAGAGTTATGGAAGAGTTGCTTAAACATCAATAGTAAGTGGGTAAATAAGGAGTAGTTCACGTTAAATGTTAAGTTGAATATAGGTATGACGTTTATGCTATCGTATATCTTAGTTTTTAATGAATTTTCCTCTTCTGTGGATATAAGTATATATGTAATATTAAATCATGTTAAATAAGTATCTCTTCATGTGACGTAAGTTATTATTCAAATATTATTAATCTTGACGTTTTACATGCTTCCGCACACTTGTCAACTCATCATTCTTAATTCTCAATATTACATTAAAGTTTAGTTTGGGTTGCACCAAACGTTCACTGTGACAGTGAAATCGTAGCTTATAGATCCACTTAACGTTGGGTTGCCGCTGCCTCGCTCTTACCTAATAATTGTTCTCTCTCAAGTGGGATATGCAGTGGCCGGGTGTTTGCTGAATATTCTCTAGAGACGTAGCTTTTCTTAGTTGAAATTCATGACAACTAGGGAAATCAAATTTTTGGGACTTTTCTCTGAAGTCTTGACTTAATTAATTATAAGCAGACCGCCTTTTTGTTCGGTAGGAACACAAAGTAACTTTATCGAGGTTTTGAAAGTCTTATAAACGGTAAGAACTTCATTTAAGCATATGTTAGAATATGACCCAAAACTAGCCTAACTGGAGAAGACTTCGAGTAGAAAATTATATCAAAGATATTCTTCGAGGATTCCAAAATGATAAAAAAGCTCTATGTAATACCAGGTTAACAATCGTTGATCAAATTTTTCTTTCGAATATAAGAATGGTATAAATTTTATCAAAAATCTTGGTGAAAGGGCTTATATAATTAATGGTTCAAGATATTATAATTTAATTTTTTTAATTTAAAATTTTGATACTATTTGATAACTATTTAATTTTTATAATCTAATGGTAGAAAGAATTATTGAGTTGATATAAAAAAACTATATTTTAATTTTTATTTGTCATGCATTGATTACATTAAATTCGCAGTTATAAAAAAAAAATGTAAAATTGAATAAAAAAATTAAGTTACGATAACTTACCCATAATTTATCTTACGTTAAATTGAATCATTCTGCGTTTTGATTGATGGATCTCCACTAAAATATTTTTATGATAAGACTAAGACATTCACCTATCCACTTACAGAAGCTATAGAAAGAATAGCAAAAACTAAGAAGAATAATAAAAAAGAATAAAGTGTACGATTGATCTCCTAATCCTAGTTAGTAACCCTCTATCATGGTAGAACTATTACATGTGGACCAGGTTCCGGTTCCGGTTCCGGTTCCAGCACTAATCTGGCGCCTGTCTTCAAGAATTTTCTGCAATTCATGAGGTAGACAAGGGACTGTAAGAGCTCCTGGTTGTTCGAATCCATACTCTTCCTCAGCCTGCTCAAGTAATCTCAAGAATCCAGGGTTGGTCAGGCAGCCTAGTTCAACCACAAACCTTTGTTTTTCCTCACCCTTGACTGCCAAAACAACGAAATGACCTTCCTTTACATCTTCCGGAAGCATTTTTGTCACCTCCAATTCGTTTTCAAACTCTTTACTGCTGCTGAGATGATCAGGTCCTTTAGGTGCTGAGAATGAAAGACGCTTTTGCAGCTTCTCCACCAAAAGCTTAATCGTCACCAACCCTCTCTTACTTCCTTCGTGGGTATTCTTGATCTTGATAGACATTATCGATCTCTTTGTAAGATGAAGACTGAAGAGTTTGTTTCTGAAGCTACAATCTTTTGAGGTGTCTGGAGATCGAGCCTGGAAGGTAATTTATACAGGGCTGAGATGA
>JANLJB010000110.1:9476-25422 GCA_026212285.1 Bursera cuneata
TAAAAATAGGGGTCTTAATGTTACTTAAAATATCAAAATGGGGGTCTTTATGTTACTTTATGAATAATAGGGGTGAGTTATACTTAGACCAAATCTTGGGGGTGCCTATGTATTTACTCCTTAGCCAGCACTCAAAATCTCTCATGTCTCGTCAAAATCAAATTTCTTTCGCTCTCGAACATAGTGTGCCACGTGCAAATTATTGTATCGATGACAAAAAAAAAAAAATCGCCAGAAATGATTAAATTAAATCTCACTTTTGTTTATTTGCTCGATCCCATGGCTTCCAATCTTGCGCGTTGACATTCTGGTATATGATGTTTTATTGGTTATCCAACCGTAATAAAATAGATTTAAGATTATTAATTTATTATAGTATATTAATCAAATAATTGAATTTCTACATCTCTATCATCTCCAAAACTTTGAAAATTTCCAACGTAACTCTTGGTGCGTATATGAGTATGACTCTTAATTAAATGACAGAAGATGCGTCACTGTACACCTTGTTTGTTGTTGAGAATTCTTTTCTTCAAAGCCATTAGAGTTTCTATGCGTAACTCAATCAAATTGGTATACATTAAACGTTGAACTTTATTTTGTTTTCATTAAAGTGAAAAAGCAAACCCTAATATCATATTCTTGTTCATTCGAAACCAGGCGTAGGAGAAAATTAAGCTGAGAAATGCCATGGAACATTTGAAACAAATTTTAGTGAATCATGTTAAAACCCCAGATGAATTTCACAGGCGTCGTCCAAGCATGAGCACGGCAAACATAAAAAAATCTTTAAAAGACAACCTCGAAGAAAGGAACCCTTGCCAATAGTAAGGATTTACATCAAAGAAATCATCAAATAACTTCCTAGTCTCATTTAGATCAAGCTTCAACATGGTTTCCATACCATAACAGTAAATTTCCCTGATGAATCTTCTCTCAATTGGCCACAATTCATTCCACACTCGTTGACAAAGTGGCCTCCCTCTGATCATCCTGCCAGAACCTAGGCACTCAGCTATAGCATAAGCTAAGGCAGGAGCTACAGCAAACGTGGAAGCCACCAGGTTTCCAGTTGAAGGATGAACCAGCCCAGAAGTTCCGCCAATAGCCATCACACGTTGAGGAATTGTAGGGAGAGGGCCTCCCATTGGAATCATACACTTCTCTTGCTCTATTACTCTCTTCACTTTGATTCCCAAATGCCTTAGCCTCGCTACCATGTTTCGTTTGATCTCCAGATGTGATAATGCTGGGCGGCTACACATTGAAGCTTCCTCTAAGAATATTAAGTTTGATTCAAGCGGCATTGCGTAGAGAAAAGTTGGGAACTTGGAATTTCTAGCTCGTAAATGAGGCTCGTTTTTCAGATGTGAATCCCTGTAATCTGAGAGAACCATTTTATCCAAGTCAAAAGGGTGATTCTCAACTTCAGCTAAAATACCAAGACCAACCTGATAGCCAGGATTTCTTGGCTTATTATACTCTACAAAAGTGCTTGCAAAACCACTTGCATCCACAACTAAGCTTGCCTTGAGCTCATTCCCGTCATCACAGACAATTGAAGACTCGTAATCTTCATGCTTTATTTTCCAAACCTTGGCCTTATGAAACTTAACTCCATTGTCAACACAATTCTCCATTATAGTTGCTTTAAGTTTCTTCCTGTTAACACGGCCAAAAGAACGGTCCAAATTTTTGGTCCTGTGATCATCAATGTACACAGAAGTCACAGGCCAAGTTTTGTCCAGACAATTCTCAAGTCCTAAACTCTCAAACTCATCAACCCAAACTCCATAGTTGTTAGGCCACATACAAAGTGGCGAAGGATCAACACAACATACCTTGATTCCATGGCACGACACTTGCTCAGCCAGTCGGAGGCCAGATGGGCCAGTGCCAATAACGATCACATCGAAGCGAGACTGATCATCGGAAGGGTTAAACCAGGACAAATCAAAGTCTAAGAACTCAGGTTTTGATTCAGGATTAGTAGTACTACTTACCCCATGAAAGAAGTGATCATCAAACTTGCTAATACTGTGGATCCTCTGATGAGTTATTCTTGAAGCTTTTCCTGGTAAAGAAAATAAAGAAGGGGTTGGCGAACGGTTTATTTGAGTAGGTGGAGAAAGTAGGCTAAGAAAAGAAGCCATACAAGTATGCGTTAATGGAGAGAAGTGAAAAGGGAGCTACGTAAATGAAAGATAGCTGTAATATTAGATGAATGCATTTGCCACAATTCCTTTGTAGCTAAATTATATATTTACTTCCATTTTCGGTAGGTTTTCCTTTCCGTATTTTCACGTTTTGTTGGCTATTTCATTCTATAATTTAAGTTATTTGACTGGCGTATATGGCTGTCGCATGTGAAGGCACCGTGCTACATGTTAAGCCTCGTTGGTTAGTCTATTTTAAAGTATTGATTATCGTGTCATTAATTTCCAACCTAACCACAACTATAACACTAAACATTTTTTAAACAAATTTCAAGTCAATGCCCGAGGGCGGAGGGCATTTCAAAGTACTGTTATAATACGAGTTAGATAATGTTCTATGGTTCATATCAATCTTTGACTTTTGAATTAATCTATAAAATTAAAAATTAAAAAAAAAAAAAAAGATCAGGTTTGTAAAACACCCCTCAATCTAAGAGTTACATTCATAAATGGGCTCTAGTAGGACCATTACTATTGCTCTTCCCAATTAATAAATGCTATTAACCTATTAATAATGTGTGTGATTAATACATATCATGGGTTTATTCTCACACATGTGTACTTTGATGAAATGTAGACGTCTATTGTTTTAATCAATCCTGTTTAATGTATGATCTTCACTTTAATTTCAACAAATTAAATTACCTTCTACTGAACTATTGAATACGCTAAGGAGATCAAGTGCTTCTTTGCTAACTCAGTTTGTTATGAGATAGTAGTGTACTTCATTATAATCTGCTGCATCGATCATCACCTAATCAAGTTCGGTAGGTGCTGTATCTTGTCGTCTTGTGTATAGCAATAAGGAGACAATCAAAGAGACCCCCTTAATTATATGCTTAGTGAAATTCATCCCTAGATCAGAAAGTAACATAAAAACCTATGCTCTGAGACGACCGTTTGAATCAAGGAACAAGTGTTAGGGCATTACAAACATTTCAGTAAGTAAAATAAGAAAATATTAAAAAATTAATAAAAATCAAATAAAAGAGTCGGAAACGCATTGCCTCCTTTTTTAATATCTTCTTGGTTTTATGATTTTTTTTATACATTTTTTTATGATTTCTAATGGTTTTCCCTCTAGATTTTTTGTTTGGTTAGTGAGAAGATTTGGCGAATAAAGTTCTCAACTTTGTGTATTTTCTGTTGAATGGTTTTTTATTGAAATGAGAGTCCAACTTGTTGGAAACAATAATCAGTGATAGTGTGGTGGGTTGGCCAATATAATACTAGTGTTGGTGTTGGTGTTGGTGATTGAAATTGTTAACGGTGATGGAGCTGAGGNTTGTTGGGTAGGAAAAGTATGAGTTTTTTTCTTTAATTTTATATTTTTTCTAAAACGACGTAGTTTTTAGATTAATGGCAAATGTATAATTTTATTATATTATTTTAGAATAAAACAAAATAGAGTAAAATTGTCCTTGCATAAGAGGATCTTCATCAATCGGCAGATTTCTAAATGGCAGTCTAGGAACAGGGGTTTCTATTACTTTCTAGTAGGAAAAATTATAATAACCCCCCAATTAAATTTCAAGAAAACATATAATTTTATATTTTTACTAAAGTAATAATTATCCTCCAAAAACTCCTAAAAAACTAACATTTATCCCCCAAATATTTAGGAGAAAAATGTTAATTTTGATAAAATAGTATTTATTTTTTAAGGAATAAGGATTAATTTAATAAAAGTACGAGACTAAATATTTTTTTGAAATCTAATCAAGGGTCAGAGTAAGTTCCCCTTTCTAGTACCGGGGAATGAGTTTTTACTTAGCCCATAATTGAGGGGTCCCTGTACTTAGCCCCGTGGAAAAGCCTATTCATGGATCATGGTGATAGTGTGGTGGGGTGGCCAATATGTAGAAAGTACACCCCACTTGGAAACAAAAACCTAACTCCGACCAAATTAATTTTGTTTCTAAGCTATAAAAAGATAAAAATAAAAAATTTTGCCCCGGCAGAGTTTCATTTTAGAAACCCAAATGGTTAATTCATTATGATGCAATGATTTGCANTAAAAATAGATGTCTTAATTTTTTGGTCAACATATACATCACAATAACAATATTTTTCCTGATTATCCAAAGTGTTACTTTAGTTGTCAAAAAAAAAAAAAAAAAAAATTCCATTTAGAACTTTCTGACTCATGTGTGTCTTGTCCTGACTCTTGAGTCAGGCCAAAACAGTTGAGAGAGCATAACTTCACAGTTCTGGCCGCGAGATTCCTCTGTTTCTCACTTTCTCTATTTCCTCTATAACCAGTCTCTCCCTTGTCTCTCTNCAAACTCTGAAATGGGAACTCCTCTCAGGCTAATTTCACCACCTCCTGCAGCCACAACTTCTCAAATAATCCACTCACCAAGCCCTTTAATATTCCCTTTTCGACAACCCCATAACATCAAGCATTCACTAAACACGACTCATCATCGCCACAGACTCCAATCCAGCAAGTTTGGTAACTTTCTTGAGCTAACGCCCGAATGGAATAATCCTGAGTTGTTGGACTCTGATCTGTCCTGGTTCAACCCCTCTGATCGCCTCCGTTTCGATGTGATCATCATTGGCACTGGCCCCGCTGGCCTCCGTCTCGCTGAGCAAGTGTCAAGGCATGGAATTAAAGTATGTTGTGTTGATCCTTCACCGCTTTCTATGTGGCCTAACAATTATGGAGTCTGGGTTGATGAGTTTGAGAGTATAGGGCTCGATGATTGCTTGGACAAGACTTGGCCAATGACTTGCGTGAATATTGATAATCACATGACCAAGTATTTGGACCGGGCTTACGGTCGAGTCAGTAGAAAGAAACTGAAATCGAAGCTGATTGAGAATTGTGTTTGTAATGGAGTTAAGTTTCACAAGGCTAAGGTTTGGACAGTGAATCATGAAGAGTTCGAGTCTTCTATTGTCTGTGATGATGGAAATGAGCTCAAGGCAAGCTTAATAGTCGATGCAAGTGGGTTTGCAAGCACGTTTCTTGAGTATGATAAGACGAGAAACCATGGATATCAGATTGCTCATGGGATTCTAGCTGAAGTGGAAAGTCACCCTTATGANCTTGGACAAGATGGTTTTGATGGATTGGAGAGATGCCCATCTGGGAAATGAGCCTTACTTGCGTGTTTCCAATTCAAAGCTCCCAACTTTTCTCTATGCTATGCCATTTGATTCAAGTTTAATATTTTTAGAAGAAACTTCTCTGGTTAGCAGGCCTGTGTTGTCATACATGGAGGTGAAGAGAAGGATGGTTGCTAGGCTGAGACATCTTGGGATCAGAGTGAAAAGAATATTAGAAGATGAGAAGTGTTTGATCCCAATGGGAGGTCCTCTGCCTACAATCCCTCAAAGGGTGATGGCTATAGGTGGGACTTCTGGGTTGGTTCATCCTTCAACTGGGTACCAAGTGGCTCGGGCACTGGCTCTAGCCCCTGCCGTGGCTGATGCAATAGCAGAGTGCCTTGGCTCGACACGGATGATCAGAGGCAAGCCACTTTGTCACAGAGTTTGGAATGAGTTGTGGCCAGCTGAGAGGAAGTTGAGCAGAGAATTTTATTGTTTTGGCATGGAGACTTTGCTGAAGCTTGATCTAAATGGGACTAGAAATTTCTTTGATGCTTTCTTCGATTTGAATCCTCATTATTGGCATGGATTTCTCTCTTCAAGGTTGTCTCTTAGAGAGCTTGCTTGCTTAAGCTTGTCTCTATTTGGACATGCCTCAAATTCTTCCAGGTTTGACATTATTACCAAGTGTCCTGTACCTCTGGTTAAAATGATGGGTAATCTGGCACTTGAAACCATTTGAAGATTGAAGGTTAGAACACGTAATTTAATTTACTTTCTTTTTATGTTAATCACTTCTAAATTTTGTTTCATGATGAGCAAATGAGTTGATTTTATCTATTTTATTTGTTTGTAACAACTGTAGCATACTATTACAACCCCTCTTGTTAATTTTTATAGCTGCTGATTATTTTGGGTTGATTTGCACCTTTTTGGAAAAAACCAGTTGTGAAAAAGTGACAAGGTTAGGACATTGTACGGGTATTATAGACTTTTGGCAGATGAATAACAAATTTTTTGTTTTATTAAATCTAATAAATAAAAAAATCTCACATTTATTTTTATAAAAATTTTTAGTTAATAAAAACATCTCTCTCTTCCTCTCTTTCTCCGGTTTACTTTTCCATAAGAGGAAGCCATTAGATTATTCTTCCCTGTCATCTCTCAAACTCTGGAAAATGCAACAAAATACACCACACCAAACACACATGCAGGCGGCAGCATCTCCCCTGCTTCCTCAACTCCCTTTCATACTCCCATGCATCTCCTCTAGTCTCACCGCCGTGTTGTATATCTTAAGCCCTGTTGATATGGATGCAGTTTCATGGATCTAGGCTATCTTTGATCGAACATTGTGGATCGATGGAGCCAAGAAGGAAATTGATTTGGATGATTTGAGCGGAAATGGCATGTGAGGTTTGATTTGTTGGTGATGGGAGTGCAGTCTGGTGAATTTATCAAATTCTTGATTTGGATAAATATTTGCGCTTTTTTTTTTTTACTTGGTTAAAATATCTTAAACCTTAGTTGAAATTTCTCAAATACCCTTAATTTTCAGTACAAAAAAGTTTTTCTATAACTTTTTTGAGATTTATTTGGTTGTTTACTAATACTCGATAAGCATCAAACACCATGTCGAGCTGTTGAGTAACTCTTACTCCATGGTTCAATCTTTTTATATATATTCTTAAGGTACACATTAAAAATACCCTTGAATCATATATTTTCAATCTATCTATATATCTATATAATCTTAAAACATTTATTTGTATAATTGATACGTAGGGTAGGATGACAAATATGATTCTTTAAGCTTTAAATTTTTGACAAGTAGGATAATCTTGAAACATGAACTAACATAATTGAATTGATATGTAGGATAATAAGTATGATTCTTTATATTAATTGACATTTATTAGTGATAAGTAATAAAGAGTAAAATTCATGAACAAACCTTTTGTGTTTTTTTTTTTTACGATTTCTAAACTGATCAACATTTATTTTTCATAATCAACATATAAGATAACAAATATGATTCTTGGTATTGATTGATATTTATTGGTGATAAGCAATAAAGAGTAAAATTCATGAACAAACCTTTTATATTTTCTTTTACGATTTCTAAACTGATAAACATTTATTTTTCATAATCAATATTTATTAATGATAAGCAATGAAGAGTGACATTCATACATAAACTATTTTTATTTTCTTTTACAATTTCTAAGGTGATCAATATTAAGTGTTCTATGTAGGATTATTGAAATATGTGGAAATGAACGGATCATGTGTTGATCAACATTTATGGGTGATAAGCAATAAAAATTGAAATTCATGAATAAACTTTTTGTATTTTTTTTTATGATTTCTAAGCTCATCAACATTTATTGTTCATTATCAAAATTTATTGGTGATAAGCAATAAAGAGTAAAATTCATGAACAAACTTTTTGTATTTTCTTTTACGATTTCTAAGTTGATCAATATTTATTGTTATGATATGTGGAAATGAACGGATCAGTGTATTAATTAATATTTATTGGTGATAAGCAATAAAGATTAAAATTCGTGAATAAACTTTTTATATTTTGTTTTACGATTTCTAACCTAATTAATATTCATTATTCATGATCAATATTTATTGGTGATAAGTAATAAAGAGCAAAATTCATTAAATTTTTTTTATATTTTCTTTGACGATTTCTAAGTTGATGAACATTTATTGTTATTTGTAGGATTTATAAACAATAGCATGACCTCTAATCATTTTAATTTCTTTACGATCAACATTTYCAAGGCTCCGTTCATCTTCTTTCAAGAGGTAACTATACTTTTATCAATTTTATTTAATTAACCAAATATTATAAAATTTATAGATTATTATAATTCATTGTCATGTCAAGAATTTAATTAGGTGATTTTCTTTAGTCTTTATTGTAATATGTGATTTGTTTTGATTTATTTTCTATACATTTTAAACTTCATCTATAACTTATTATTTGTTTAATTGTTTTAGTAACAAATTTCTCATATTGAACAGGTAACAAATATATTGCTAAAAAGAATTTAAAGTTTTATTTTTTATAAATCATACAAGTTTTTTAAAATAACTAATTTCTATTCATTTTGCAGAATGAAATTATTCATACAACTATATCAAAAAATAGGGTTTCGAAGTTTAGGAACCACATCTATGAAGGTTCAATTTATTTGATAAAGAATAGATAATTTCGAATTGTAAGAATTTCATTTTCTTCTTTTGATATATAATCTTTGATTCTATATCTAAATATAAAGTTTTCATCTTCTTTCAATAAAAACTTTTATAAAAAATTTATAAAATCATAAAAACAATAAAAAATAACAAATTATATTAAATAAACATAACCGCATAACGAGCGGGTTTTTCATCTAGTTGAAATTATGAATCAATAACATACAATATTGAACTTGAATATGAAGGAATAATACTATTCTTATAAATTATTATATACAAATTGATGTGATATATAACAATTGGAGAAGTGAACTTCAAAAATTAATCACATTAATTGAGATTGATAATATGATAATGCTATCCTTATATCACATGAATTTATAGGAATATTTTGTAAGTATAGTTGTGATATTAATCACATTAATTGAGATTGATAATATGATAATGCTATCCTTATATCACATGAATTTATATGAATGAATTTATAGGAATATTTTGTGAGTATAGTTGTGATATGAAGGCCCTCCTTCGTTGTTGACTAGATAATAAATGGTTTGAATAACAAAGATTTGATTTTGGTCTAACTGTTCCTAATGCATATCAATTCGAAGAACTATAAATGTTAACTATGATCGTTGGTAATAAATTGTGTTTTAAATACAATTGATTAGTTATTTTGAAACTTAAATTTGAGTAGGATCCATTTTATCATAGTAGATTTTTTTAACATATCTAAATTTTTATACATGAGAATTTTATAATCATATAGTCTTATGCTCAAAATGATGAACAGATAAATAAAAAATTATTACATAAAGTGCCTCCATAATAAGATAAAACAGTTTTTAAAAAAAAATTACTTATCTCACGTAGAAAAGGTATGAAAAATCAGACTTGTTTATATACAGTTACACGTACTTAATTTGCTAGCATGTTTAGTACAAAAGTTACAAATCCCGGGGTTTGGGCTTGAGATTTTGGCACCGGTAATGGTCTTACCAACACAACTGCCATACCATTTAATTATTATAATGAATTAATTACGAGACATAGTTTAAAACTATTAATTTTCACTAACATAATTAATTCCTATAACAACATAAAAAGAGATAACTAGAAATTCTGCAATAAATTATAATAAAGTGCAGCCAAAGATTGTATAACGGAAATTAAGATGCGGAAGTCACGAGACAGAACGAGCACATGATAAAAAGTTTCAAAGAACGGAACGGCCAGCACTGTCATATTATAGTATTAATAGACTTTATATATATATACTCTACTCATAACACTTAGTATATTATTTAATTTAGGGCTTATTTCTTCAAGTATGCATTACAACAAGAAGATAGAAATATATCAAAGGGCGAAGAGAAAGCTTATATATATATGGTAACATGTACTAAAGAGCTTTTCTAACTATCCAGTTGCTAGCGGAAGAGCGTAAGGGACATATATAGTGTTGTTGATATCAAATATTAGTTTTGAGCTGGAAATGGTGGTGGAGGATTTCCATACATCGGGGGAGGGCTTGATGGTAATGGAGGTTTTGGAGGCCTATAAGTTGGTGGCGGGGATGAGGGAGGTGTTCGTGTAGGTGGACATGGAGCTGGTCTGTGAGGTGATGGTGGAGGAGAGGGAGGAGGACAACTCAATGGAGGAGAAGGAGGTGGATATACACACGGAGGTGGAGGTCTTTGAACTGGGATTGGTGGTGGAGGGCTCGACGGAGGGTGATACGTGGGTGGGGGAATCGTGGGTGGACTATGAGTTGGTGGAGGAGAAAGGGGAGGCCTATGGGTAGGTGGACAAGGAGGAGGAGGACTGTGAGTCAATGGAGGAGGAGGATATGGATGTATACGTGGTGGTGGAGAAGTTGGTGAAGGAGGTGGATGGCTTGGAGGGGGTGATAATGGTGGGTGATATACCGGCGGAGGCGGACTGCGAGTCAATGGAGGAGTAGGAGATGGTGGATATAAACGTGGTGGTGGAGGAGTGGGTGCAGGAGGTGGGTGGCTTGGAGGGGGTGATAATGGTGGGTGATATACCGGCGGAGGCGGACTGCGAGTCAATGGAGGAGTAGGAGATGGTGGATATAAACGTGGTGGTGGAGGAGTGGGTGCAGGAGGTGGATGGCTTGGTGGAGGTGATAATGGTGGGCGATATACTGGTGGAGGTGGACTGTGAGTCAATGGAGGTGAAGGAGATGGTGGATACAATCGTGGTGGTGGAGAAGTAGGTGTAGAAGGTGGACGGCTTGGTGGCGGTGATAATGGTGGACAATATACCTGCGGAGGTGGACGAGGAGGAGGCGTATGAGTTGGAGGACATGTTGGAGGTGGAGGGGGAGACCTATGGGTAGGTGGAGGAGGACTATGAGTTGGTGGAGGAGAGCAGGGAGGAGGACTTCTCAAAGGAGGAGCAACACGTGGAGGTGGAGAAGAAGGTGGTTTAGGAGGTCTTTGAACTGGTGGAGGACTTGATGGAGGCTTACAACTTGGTGGAGGTGAAAGAGGAGGCCTGTGATGAGTAGGTGGATCATGAGGAGGTCTGTGAGGACTTCTCAACGGCGGAGAAGGTGTTGGATGTCTATGAACTGGTGGAGGTGAACGTTTATGTGGTGGTGGTGAAGCACAAGGTGGCTTCAGTGGGGGTTTGTGAACAGGTGGAGGATGTCTATGTTGCGGCGATGGTGGGCGAACTGGTCTTGTCGGACTTGGTGGACGAAACGTCGGAGGGGTCTGAGGAACTGGTGGAGTTGGGTAAGTAACTCGCGGAGGTGGTGGTGGTGTAGTTGGAGGAGCAACATATACTGGGGGTGAAGGTGGAGGTAAACTCGGCGGCGGCGGCGACTGATGGCGGTGGCGAGGAGCTGGTGGTGACGGATATACGCAAGGAGGCGATCTATGTGGCGAAGAAGGTGGTCTATGTACTGGCGGGTGTTGGGGTCTGGATGGTGTGTGTGGAGGCGGGTAAGCCACATGGAGTGGCGGAGGTGGCGGAGGATTTCCGTAACGCGGTGTAGGGGATACACCGTGGCATTGGATGCCGCAGGAATCACCATGACCCTCTCCACCAACGCCATTGTCACTCAAAATTACACTAGCAAAAATAACTATATTAAGCAAACTCAATTTTGGAACTATTTTCATGTTCAGCGAGACTAGAAGGAAACTAGGTAGCTAGCTCTCTCGTAAGATGCTGCTCATGAGCGGAAGAGTAATGGTAAATGGACATTTAAGACTCGATCTGAACAAACTTTAGAAAACAAGTGGCAGCTTTGAGCATGTCAGTTACAAGTCGTGGCAAAGATTGGCCTCAACCTGAAGTCTACACTACGAACCGGATCTTGTCGCTTAGTAAAGGTCCAATTGTCGGTGCACATGCGCAAGTGTCACAGTGACTGCTCTTAGTAACGGTTTTCATGAGTTTTACCTACCCAGTTTCTCATGGATCAAGCCCAAAATTCACCTAACAGGACTAGGGTTATTCTAGGCCTGTTTGGCCCAAATCAAAACACAGACCCAAAAAAGAAAAAAAGATAATAATAATAATAATAATAACAAACTCTGCATATAAGATTGAATATAAGATGAAGAAGAAGCAAAGTCAGTCTGGTGAATTAGGTAGAAAATCTTTTCGTTAACATTTGAGGTCGTGGCAGCCAAGAAAGAACGAATAAATAAATAAAAGGGTCTCATGCAAAGAGCTTGTTGAATTAGCTTTATTGGGTTTGGGTAGTTTGAGGTTTCCTGATATCCGAACCCATGAGGCCAATAAGGCTACCAGAGCCGCCTAGTCCCACCATGGGTGTGCCGGAGATCTTTGCAGGCGGTGCTTACAGCGTCATCAGACGGGCTGTTATTATTGGAAACGGGTTTCCGGGTTCGGAGAATCAGAGCATCGGGTTGGTTCGAGCTCTTGGGCTATCCGATAAGCATGTTTTATATGTAAGTTCATAGATAGATCTCCAAAACTTGTTGTTATTGGTTAGTTATTCGTGGTTTGTTTCAGTTTATCGTTTGATAGATAAATTGTCTTCATTACTATTCAGTGTTACGTGGGCTTCAGTATAGTATTGAACTATTGATATGCTAGACTTCTCATAGAGTTTGTATTGAAATTCATTATAAACCTTTTCTAGAATTCTGAAAATTTTCATAACCTCCTTTAAGTGGTGGAGACTTTGAAATTCGGGTACAATTAATCAGAAAATACTACAGTGGATGTCTCTGTCTATTATTACTAGGTGGGCCAAAACTTAGGGATGAATGATTTTACACCACTTAAAAGTCGGGTGGACCAGACATTTCTTGCTTTCAATTTGTGTTAGAGTGGCCAAACACAAGCTGCATGTTGCTATTGTTTATTAGTATAATTCATTAAACTAAGTTTAGGCTGGAGTGACTTGTTGCCTGTGGATTTAGGCTGTCAACTTAGGACTCTGGGTTGTGTCTTATTTAGCCATTGGGCTTTTAACTAGAAGAATTTTCGAGGCAACAGTAGATATGGAATCTTTGATAGGTTTACAAGAGGTTCACTGCATTGATAAAACTCGCATCTCTGAGCTTGAGCATCTTATATATTTCTTGGTTCACAGTTCTTCCTTTCGTGTTGAGAGGCTTTAAGGTGATTTACTTTGGCAAGGGATGAATGATGCCTGTAAAACCTTCTAAGTCGGAAGAACTGACAAATATGTGTGCACAATGCAAGAATATCTGAGGGTGAGGGAATAAGGTTTCAAGACAGAGTCAAGAATGTTCAGTGTACTTAATGAGGCATTCTTAGTTAATGTTATAGGCATATACATTCAGAGGGATAGTCTATGGTGATGATGGCGGTTGATGAAATATGGAGAAGTTAGTTATTGGTAGATTACCGGAAGGGTAAGAGCAATTAGGAAAGTAATTGTGGAAGGGCATTGTGTAATGGTGGGGTAAATTTTTGGGAATTAGAGACTCTTTGTGCATGGTTGGGAACTTAAGATTTGCTATGTCTACAATGATTTTATATATTCTCCAAAATGATGATATGACTAATGGTTTTCTTTCCATTTATCTTGTGAGTGTTGTTAATAGGACTGAGGACACTATCTTTTATGGTTTTTTTCTTTGTTGTTGTTCATGATCAAGCAATTAAGGCCAGAAAAAGTAGTGGTGAGAGAAAGCATTTTTATTTTCTTTTGCAAGCGGTGTTGTCAAGCTTACCTACTTTGTTTCAGTTTTCTGATTGTGGTTCAATTGGCCAGAGGAATTTCATCAACTTTTGTGGAAAGGGCATACTGACCTCAAAACACATCCCTTAGTCAAATGGGAGAGGTTTCTCATCCTAGGAATCAAAAAGTTGATTGGGGTTGAAAATTTGGTGAAAAGAAATGTGGCATCAGTTGGTAAAATGATTGTGGAAGTTTCTAACACAAGCATAACTGCTAACACAACTGCAACAATAAATACAAATATTAGTCATTGTAATAAAATTAAAATGGGGGACTTTGAATGCAAGGTCATTGGTTAACTTGACTCCTATACCTTGTTAAGTTACACCACTAAACTCAGAAGTCTTAACTGATAGGTAAAGATTCAACAATAGAATTTTGCTCTTAACAATAATATAGAATAAGAAGGTTGGTGGAGGTGGAGTTGCAATAGGTGAATTGAACTTTACTTTTATTATAAATTTGAAGAATATGCTACTTTTGTTTTTTATTAAAATGTTTATTAAAATATTGGGAGGAGATATTATGGAGTATGGAAGCTGAAGATTCTAGAAAATTTTTATTTTTTATTTAATTATTTTATATAAGAAGATCTTGTCAATTATTCTTTAATTTGTTAGTGAATGATACTTCTTTTCACTGGTGTTATTTATATTTATACTGACATCATGTGCAGCGAGTTACAAGACCAAGAGGAGGAATAAACGAGTGGCTCCATTGGCTTCCAGTTTCTCTTCATAAAAAATTGGCTTATGTTATTAGGCAAATTTGTGGTTACTCGCAACGGTTGACAGCCCTAGGGGAGAAACTTTCACCTCTCCCTTTGGAGAATGGTGGTGTAGGCTTGTCATCCATACTTGAAGCTAATGTGAACGAAATTGTGACTATGGCCCATGAAACTTATGAAAAGTATGTCCTTTTCTGACTATTTATTACTGAGATGTTTTGTTTATGCCCCTAAATGTGGTGTTAAGATAGACATATGGTTGGAACCGATGAGGAGAATGGGTATCATTAAGAACAGCTGCAGTAGCTTTTTTCCCAGTGGAGCTGCAAAAGTGTGGACGATAATGCTAGCGTCTTTATTTACCTCATTAAAAAAATGTCAGATATGAAACATTTGTCTTTACTTGTAACTCTGTTATAATCATTCACCAGAAAGCTCTTAGAAGAGACAAAGAATTGAAAGACCTTTTTACTATATATTTGAGTTCATGGACCTTTGCATGCAACTACAGGTTATTTGGCTATTTCATATTTTTCTAGCATTGCTGCAATGATTTTCTGGTATAGTAACTGCATGAATATGTAAAACACTAAAAAAACTTGTAATTGTTATTAGAAATGGGAGTGTCTTAAGAACTGCTCTGTTTTTGAACTTTTTCACCCATTTGTAAATCTAATTTGTATGAATATATCATTTCTGTTACTCATCCAAACAATTTTCTTTTTTTTTTTAAAAAAAAAAAACAGAAGAGAAAGGAGAAAAAAGCTGTTTTGAGAATTAGTTAGCCAAAAAAAGTTGTCTATTTGGAGAAATTGCTTTTGGTAAGAGGGAATGAATATGGGTCTTTCCTAACAGGGAATGAAATATGGGACTTTCTTTTTCTTTTGATCCTCTTCAATAATAGACATACACATATTGTTGTAGTAAACGCCCTTCCCCTTCCATACATTTGTACAAGACATCTATTTATTTATTTTTTTGGGGTGAATTATGATGCTTGACAATGTAATATGATGCTTGCTATCATGTCTTGCATATACAATCACATGTTGAATCAATTAAGTGTAGGAGTTCTACACCAAATTTAGCACTTTATCACCTTAAGATTCTGAAAGATACCTGCTTGTTTGCTTCATATTAAATGTTCTTAGTAATTTTTCCAGGGATGGCCCTTTACTGGTTGTTGCATCTGGCAGAGATACCATTCCTATTGCAAGCTCTATAAAACGTTTAGCATCTGAGAACGTCTTTGTTGTTCAGGTTAGTCAATTGATGGGCCTTATTCTTGTTCTGCTTTAGCACCTAATTATGTTACTTGCTTCTTGACATAACTTAATATAATGTTGTTGAGACGTTAATATAAGGAAAATATTGGCATATACATGGCGTTCTTTTTTGTCAGTACTACCCCATCATTTTGATTGAGCTAGCTTAGATTAGGCTTTATTATATATTTTCATGTTCAATATTCTAGTTCCAAGTTGTGCTTGCAATTTATGTGGATTCTGTTTGGGT